>RXON01002129.1:0-34980 GCA_009667805.1 Leptobrachium leishanense | reverse complement strand
AGTTTTAGAGGAAACATTCTCACAACCTGCAAGACACTTGAGGTAAAAAATTACGGTTCATATCATAGAAACATAGAAAAATGTCGGCAGATAAGAACCTTTCGGCCCATCTAGTCTGCCCAATTACATGGATACTTGACCTGGATTTATCTTTTGTTTAGGATAGCCTATGCCTATCCCATGCTTGCTTAAATTCAATTACTGTTTTGGCCTCTACCACTTCTACTGGAAGGCTGTTCCATGTATCCACCACCCGCTCAGTAAAATAATGCTTCCTGATGTTACTTTTAAACCTTTGGCCCTCTAATCTAAGACTATGTCCTCTTGTTTTGCTATTTTGTTTCCTTTTAAATATACTCCCTTCCTCTACTTTGTGGATTCCCTTTACGTATTTAAATGTTTCTATCATATCCCCTCTGTCTCGTCTTTTTTCCAAGCTGTACATGTTAAGATCATTAAGCCTTTCTTGGTAACTTTTCTCCTTCAAGCCGTACACCATTTTAGTAGCCCTTCTCTGAACTCTCTCTAAGATGTCTATATCCTTCTGGAGATACGGTCTCCAGTACTGCACACAGTACTCCAAGTGAGGTCTCACCAGTGCTCTGTACAGTGGCATGAGCACTTCCCTTTTCCTACTGCTGTAACGTTGGGAGCTTCCAGCCCTACCTGTGTGCTTGAGGGCAGCATGTCTGATGCTGCTCGCTGACCAAAGCCCGGTTTAAATGGAGACAGTCAGGGAGGTGGTTGCAAGAGGCGCGGCTTGAGTGGGGGGCGTGGCCTGGTGAAGGTCTTTAAAAACCCTCAGTGTATTCTCAGCAGTTGCCAGATCGTGGTTATCCATACCTGAGCTCCTTGTACCTGACTGCTATATTGAATTAACCCGTTATTGACCTCAGCTTGTTTCTGACTATTCTGCCTTCTGTTGCCCTAGACCATTTTCTTGTACTACGCTACTGCTCTGATATCGACCCGGCTATTCCATTTGACCATTCTGAACTCTGTATTCCTGATTCTGGCTCGGCTGACTACTCCCCGTGTTGTTAACCCTATCTGTCTAGCTAGTTTACCTGGCCAATTCTAAGGACCAGACAGTTAGATCTTTCACGGCTACTCTGTTGGTAGCTTCTGGGTTCTGTGGAGTGTGGGGCATTAAGTACTGCGTGGTGGGATCTGGGAACCGTGACAACTGCTAATACCTCTCCCTACACAACCAAGCATTCTGCTAGCATTTCCTGCTGCTCTATTACATTGACTACTTACCCTTAGATCCTCTGAAATAATGACCCCTAAATCCCTTTCCTCAGATGTTGAGGTTAGGACTGTATCAAATATTCTATATTCAGCCCTTGGGTTTTTATGTCCCAGGTGCATTATCTTGCACTTATCCACATTAAAACTCAATTGCCACAACTCCGACCATTTTTTTAGTTTACCTAAATCATTTGTCATTTGGCTGATCCCTCCAGGAACGTCAACCCTGTTGCAAATTTTTGTGTCATCAGCAAAAAGACATACTTTTCCATTAATACCTTCTGCAATATCACTAATAAAAATATTAAAGAGAATGGGTCCAAGTACTGACCCCTGAGGTACCCCACTGGTAACAAGACCTTGCGCCGAATAAACTCCATTTACCACAACCCTCTGTTGTCTGTCACTCAGCCACTGCCTAATCCATTCAACAATATTGGAATCCAAGCTCAAAGATTGCAATTTATTGATAAGCCTTCTATGCGGAACAGTATCAAAAGCCTTACTGAAATCTAAATAAGCAATGTCTACTGCACCACCTGTGTCTATTATTTTTGTTACCCAATCAAAAAAATCAATAAGATTAGTTTGGCATGATCTCCCTGAGGTAAACCCATGTTGTTTCTGATCCTGTAATCTATGTGTTTTAAGATGTTCAACAATCCTTTCCTTTAACATGGTTTCCATTAATTTCCCCACTACTGACGTAAGACTAACTGGCCTATAGTTCCCCGATTCCTCCCTACTACCCTTCTTGTAAATGGGCACAACATTTGCTAATTTCCAGTCTTCTGGACGACTCCTGTTAACAAGGATTGGTTAAATAAATCTGTTAATGGTTTTGCTATTACATCACCGAGCTCTTTTAATAATTTAGGATGGATCCTATCAGGCCCCATTGACTTATTTGTCTTTACTTTAGACAGCTGCTTTAGAACCTCCTCCTCTGTAAACTCATATGTAAATGTCTCTTTAGTGTTCTCTCCTAACTGAGGTCCCTTTCCTTCCTTTTCTTCTGCAAAGACTGAACAAAAATATCCATTGAGGCAGTCAGCGAGACTTTTATCCTCTTCTACATACCTTCCTTCCTTTGTTTTTAATCTAACTAATCCTTTTTTTACTTTTCTTTTCTCCTTTATGTATCTAAAAAATGTTTTGTCCCCCTTTTTTAATGACTGAGCTATTTTCTCTTCTGCGTGTGCTTTGGAAGCTCTTATAAATTGCTTTGCCTCTTTCTGCCTAATCTTATAGGTTTGCCTATACTCTTCACGCTGAGTTTTTTTTATAATTATTGAATGCTATCTTCTTGTTCTTCACTATTTTGGCCACTTCTGCAGAGTACCACAGTGGTTTCTTCCCGTTTTTGTTTTTGCTAACAAGCCGAATGCAATTTCCTGTGGCCTTCAATAATGCTTCCTTTAAATAATCCAATTTCTCCTGGACTCCCTTTAAACTCCTCCAGTCTGATAATGACTCATTCACACAAAATCTCATTTTAGAAAAATCTGTTTTTTTAAAGTCTAAAACTTTTGTTTTTGTGTGGTGCGGCAGTATCCCAGCAGTATAAGGATCAACAACACAGTATATAGTGCCATCACATCCATCTAGTTTACAATCTTTAGTGTTAACAATGTAAGAACAAGTGATTTACTAACTACTGCACAAACTAGAAAAGGAAGCAAAAGCGACCTTTGAAATTGTATTTACCGCATCATAAAGAGTCCTCAGGAAGTTTATTTCATCAGACAGGGAATCAGCCTTTACTTGTAACTCAGCTTTGTGCATAAAAGCCGCATCTACATCCTGGGGGAGAGAAACCAACGTCCAGTAAGATGACATTGAAAAATTACATGTTTAAAAAGAAAATTCTACAACTATTATATTTTCCACTCACCCTCTTTAGACCAGAAAATTCATTCTCTGCAGCAGTTCGTCTGTTCACTTCTTCGTCATACCTACAATATTGAGGATAAATAAAAAATCACCCTCTGCAGCATAAAATACAATAAACAATAGCAAGTGATCAACAGAAAAGTGTTCAATATAAAGCAGCACAGACTGACTTTCCAAACGGCATCGGAATAATTATAAGTTTTAATAAACTGGTCATTAGGATCTCAAGTAACATTCATATGTCTGAATTCAGATGATTATTGAAGTTTCTAAATCTGAATTCAAATGGTATAAATTGCAAATTGTATGGTATTTTCATAGATTTGTTCAAATCACCTTCTCCTTAGTTCTTCTACGCTTTGCTCCATACTGTTCCTGTCAGTTTCCAGACGTCCTCTCTCACACCCCATACTCTCCAGCTGTCTCCTGAGGTTGCCGGTAAAAGCCTCAAACAGAGGTTCAGTCTGAACGCGGGAAGTTTGCTGATCTTGTAGTAAAGACCACTTTGTTTCCAGCATTTTATTTTGTTGTTCCAAAAATCTCACCTAAATCAAAATAGAATTCACATTTCACTGTTACTGAAATATATAAGTAATATTTGCATAAGACAAATACAATTATGTAAATATAAATACAACGCAAATTAAGGTATCAAATTTCCCTCATAACATAAATTGTATAATAGAGAGACAAATTAGAAATGCAAGTATTGAAACCTATAAGCTTTTAGGTGATCCTGTTTCCCAATTATATTTAAAAAACTGTATTAAGATTCTGGTATCATAACCCTGAAATTTAAGAAATAAGTATTTATTTTAAAGGTTTGCTTATTTGCTATATTTTTCAATATAAAAAACTAGAAAAAACGTATTTTTCGCTCCATAAGACGCACCTGACCATAAGACGCTCCTAGTTTTTAGAGTGGAAAACTCTCCAGCACATGGATATACTGTCCCAGCACATGGATATACTGCCCCAGCTCATGGATACTGCCCCAGCACATGGATACTGCCCCAGCTCATGGATATACTGCCCCAGCACATGGATATACTGCCCCAGCTCATGGATACTGCCCCAGCTCATGGATATGCCCCGGCTCATGGATAATGCCCCAGCTCATGGATAATGCCCCAGCTCATGGATATGTCCCAGCACATGGATATGCCCCAGCTCATGGATAATGCCCCAGCTCATGGATAATGCCCCAGCACATGGATATGCCCCAGCTCATGGATATGCCCCAGCAGCTCATGGATAATGTCCCCAGCTCCCCTCCTGTTCGGCTTCCTCTGAGCGTGCGTCCGGCGTCATGGAGCTTGGGCACTCGCCTGGGGGAGCCACATGACCAGCCGCGATCTCGCAAGAACTCGGCTGGTGACGTGGTTCCCCCAGGCGAGCGCCGAAGCTCCATAGCTTCGGACGCTCGCAGGGAGCGAACACTGCACCGCGCAGTATTCACTCCATAAGACGCACACACTTTCCCTCCCACTTTTTGGGGGGGAAAAGTGCATCTTATGGAGCGAAAAATACGGTAATCACAACATTACTGCTTGACCAATTCAGCATTTGGTAGGGAACTGAAGACACAGCCCTGTGTAACTGCTGAGGGGTCAGAGGTACACATCATCTATATTGTAACAAAAGCTTTAAGAATATGTACTGTATATTCATAGTAACCTTTGGTGCATAAATCTCACCTTGTCTATAAAAGATGCAAATTTGTCATTGAGCCCCATAATCTGATTCCTCTCCTGTGTTCTCACTCTTTGGATGTTTGTGTCAATATCCAGGTTGAGAGGAGCCAGGAGACCCCGGTTCACAGTAACTTGAGTGATGCCTCCAGAGCAACCAGATCCCCCAAATCCATAGCCGATTCCTCCAAAACCATGGCCTGATCCATTTCCAGATCCATGTCCAGATCCATGTCCACTTTTCCCACAATGGCCACTTCCCACTGAGATCTTGTGTCCCTTTGAACCCACAGTGTTGGCACTTCTGCTGCTAAAGCAATGCGATTGATGAGACATGATGCTACTTCTAACTGCTGAGATGATGTGGAGATGTACAATTTGTGCAAGAGATTCACGTCTTCTGGACACACACTGGATGCTTTTATACTACCAGAAATAATGTTATTGGCGGCTAAGAACAGCATATTAATGTATGATTTCATAGAAATAAAACATCAACACACCTACAGCATCAAAGGTAAATGCGTTTACTGTCAGTTTCCTGCATTTTTAAGATGCTGACGTGAATACGTTGCAAATGACTTTTTGTATGACTTATTTAACTGGAAAATGTAAATTTTAACCTTATGCTTTCTAGCGAGCTCTGCATTGGCAGACGTTAGAGTATCCTGTCTCGATGCAGGCCTATTGACTCCTGGAGCTTATAACACCCACGATGCATAGCGCTGTGAGTGATACCATTTAACACTTAGCCGGCATTATTACTGGAGATACTGTGAAAACGGCTCCATCATTATATGGGTGTTAAATGGCATGTGCTAATGGAAAAAGGCAGACGCTAAGTTTGTCCATTAGCGTCTGCCATTTTACACCAACTTTGGAATAAGGCCCCTGATGTTTAGTCTTTTGATTTTGAGCATTTATCGATTTTCCTTAATCTTTCTAATTTGACACTACAATAACATCATCAATACCAGCAGTCACAGTGGTGCTTTGGTCAAGTTCGATAACATACAGATGGGGATAGCCAGGACATACTTGAAAATGAGAGAACTCTCAGTGTATCCTTTCTGGTAAAATACTTTATGAATAAATAAATAATACCGCAAATTCCTGGTCAACAGAGAGGGTACCACCATGACTTTCCACATGTTTTTATTAGTTACTAGCTTTTGTCCGCGGCTTCGCTCGCGTGGATCTTAGGATTTGTTAAAATTGTTTTTTAAAGGAAACTTGAGGTTTTTTTGGTAGAACCCCGTTTCCCCCCCCACTTGGGATTTTTGGAAAACTGTAAAACACGTGTTTTTTTATTTTTCAAGAACAGTGTAAGTGCAAATTTCACACCTGTAACATCTTTGGTTTTTGAAATATAGGTATACTGATAAAAGTATTCACATCCCTTTCCCCCACCCCCCTTAACTGGATTTTCAGAAAATGGTAAAACATGGGGTTTTTTTTGCACGAAGATTGTAAATATCAAATTTCACACCTGTAACATCATTGGTTTTTGAAATATAAGTATAGTGATAAAGGTATTCATCCCCCTTTTTGCCCCTCCACTTTATTTTGGAAAATGGTAAATATGTGTTGTTTTATTTTCAAGACGAATCCAAATACCAATTTTTACGTCTGCAACATCTTCTGTTTTTAAGTATCCTGCTGAAAAGTATTCACCCCCTTTTTTCACCCACCACGTAGGATTCTTGGAAAATGATAAAACATGTGTTTTTTTAATACTGATAAAAGTATTCAGACCCCTTTCCCTACACCCCCCCCCCCTTATTTGGATTTGTGGAAAATGGCAAAACACATGTTTGTTTTTTTTCACGAAGATTGTAAATACCAAATTTCACACTTGTAACATCTTTGGTTTTTGAAATATAGGTATACTGATAAGAGTATTCAACCCCCCTTTTTGCCCCCTCCCACTGAATTTTTTGAAAATGGTAAAATAGGTGTTTTTTGTTTCTCAAGACAAATCTAAATACCAATTTTCAAATATGTATCTTCTTCTGTTTTTGAGATATAGGTTTCCGGTTTAAAAGTATTCAGCCCCTATTTTTCACCCCCCCCCCACTTGGGATTTTTGGAAAATGGTAAAACACCTGTTTTTATTTTTCAAGAAGATTGTAAATACCGAATTTCACATCTGTAACATTTTTGGTTTTTGAAATATAGGTATAATGATAAAAATATTCAGACCCCTTTCCCCCGACCCCCCCAATTGGATTTGTGGAATTTCACACCCGTAACATCTTCGGTTTTTGATATATAGGTATACTGGTAAATGTATTCAACCCCCCTTTTTACCCCCACAAGGAATTTTCAGAACATGGTAAAATACGTGTTGTTTTATTTTTCAAGACGAATCTAAATACCAATTTTCAGGTCTGTAACATCTTCTGTTTTGGAGATACAGGTACTCTATTTAAAATATTCAACCCCCCTTTTTTCGCCCCCCACTTGAATTTTTGGAAAATGGTAAAATAGGTGTTTTTTGTTTCTCAAGACAAATCTAAATACCAATTTTCAAGTATGTAACATCTTCTGTTTTTGAGATATAGGTATCCTGTTTAAAAGTTTCAGCCCCCCTATTTTTCACCCCCCACTTGGGATTTTTGGAAAACGATAAAACACCTGTTTTTATTTTTCAAGAAGATTGTAAATACCAAATTTCACGTCTGTAACATTTTTGGTTTTTGAAATATAGGTATAATAATAAAAATATTCAGACCCCTTTCCCCCGACCCCCCCAATTGGATTTGTGGAAAATGGCAAAACACATGTTTGGTTTTTTTCATGAAGATTGTAAATACCAAATATCACACCTGTAACATCTTCGGTGTTTGAAATATAGGTATACTGGTAAATGTATTCAACCCCCCTTTTTGCCCCCTCAAGGAATTTTCAGAACATGGTAAATTACATGCTGTTTTATTATTCAAGACGAATCTAAATACCAATTTTCAGGTCTGTAACATCTTCTGTTTTGGAGATACAGGTACTCTATTTAAAATATTCAACCCCCTTTTTTCACCCCCCACTTGGATTTTTGAATAAGGTAAAATAGATGTTTTTTTATTTTTCATGATCAATCTAAATACCGATTTTCACATCTGTAGCATCTTCTGTTTTTGAGCTACAGGTATCCTGTTTAAAATATTCAACCCCCTTTTCACCCCCTTATGTGTGGATTTTCCAAAAATCCTTCCTTAGTGGGCGCCTACATCATAAAAACAGTGCACCTTAAAAATTTCACAATCCTAGGTTAAACGGTTTCAA
The DNA here is from genome assembly GCA_009667805.1 of Leptobrachium leishanense. Lineage (NCBI taxonomy): Eukaryota > Metazoa > Chordata > Amphibia > Anura > Megophryidae > Leptobrachium > Leptobrachium leishanense. The sequence continues at coordinate 26,863 of RXON01002129.1, read as the reverse complement.
CTGGGCATTGATGAGTCAGTCAGGACTTTTGTGTTTATATATAAAGATGTATTTAACCCCCCATTTTGGCCCCCCTATGGAATTTTCAGAAAATGGTAAAATACGTGTTTTTTATTTTTCGAGACGATTCTAAATACCAATTGTCACGTCTGTACCATAGAAACATAGAAACATAGAAACATAGAAAAATGTCAGCAGATAAGAACCTTTCGGCCATCTAGTCTGCCCAATTACATTGATACTTTACCTGGATTTAACTTTTGTTTAGGATAGCCTTATGCCTATCCCATGCTTGCTTAAATTCAATTACTGTTTTGGCCTCTACCACTTCAACTGGAAGACTGTTCCATGTATCCACCACCCTCTCAGTAAAATAATGCTTTCTGATGTTACTTTTAAACCTTTGCCCCTCTAATCTAAGACTATGTCCTCTTGTTTTGCTACTTTGTTTCCTTTTAAATATACTCCCTTCCTCTACCTTGTGGATTCCCTTTACGTATTTAAACATCTTCTGATATTGAGCTATAGGTATCCTGTTTAAAATATTCAACCCCCTTTTTCACCCCCTTAGGGGGTGGAGTTTCCAAAAATCCTTCCTTAGTGGGTGTCCACATCATAAAAACAGTGCACCTCCAAAATTTCACGTTCTTAGGTTAAACGGTTTGAGCTGGGCGTTGATGAGTCAATCAGTCAGTCAGTCAGTCAGTCAGTCAGGACTTTCGCGTTTATGATAAAAGAATTTAAACCCACTTTTTGCCCCCCAAAGGAATTTTCAGAAAATGGTAAAATACGTGGTTTGTTATTTGTCAAGATGAATCTAAATACCGATTTTCACATCTGTAACATCTTCTGTTTTTAAGATATAGGTATCCTGTTTAAAATATTTAAAATATTCAACCCCCTTTTTTCGCCCCGCAAGTTGAATTGTTGAAAAACGGTGTATTACATGTTTTTTTATTTTTCAAGACGAATCTAAATACCGATTTTCACATCTGTAACATCTTGTGATTTTGAGCTATAGGTATCCTGTTTAAAATATTCAACCCCTTTTTCACCCCCTTAGGGGTGGAGTTTCCAAAAATCCTTCCTTAGTGGGTGCCTACATCATAAAAACAGTGCACCTTCAAAATTTCATGTTCCTAGGTTAAACGTTTCAGCTGGGCATTGATGAGTCAATCAGTCAGTCAGGACTTTCGCGTTTATGATAAAAGTATTCAACCCCCCTTTTCCCCTACCAAGGAATTTTCAGAAAATGGTAAAATATGTGGTTTTTTATTTGTCAAGATGAATCTAAATACCGATTTTTACGTCTGTACCATCTTCTGTTTCCAAGCTATAGGTATCCTGTTTAAAATATTCAACCCCCTTTTTCCCCCACTTTGGGGTGGAGTTTCCAAAAATCCTTCCTTAGTGGGTGCCTACATCATAAAAACAGTGCACCTTCAAAATTTCACGTTCCTAGGTTAAACGGTTTCAGCTGGGAGTTGATCAGCCAGTCAGTCAGTCAATCGGTCAGTCAGTCAGTCAGGAATTTCGCGTTTATATATATAGATTTCGGAATGTGAAACATATGAATTAATTACTTAGGGTAAGAAAAAAGATACCTAATCCCCCTTTCCTTGGTGCTGAAACCTATTCAGCACCAAGGACAGCAGCTCCATGGGGCTCCGGATCAAAAGATTCTGCTGTCCTTGGGGCTCAAACCTATTCAGCACCAAGGACAGTGGCCCCATGGGGCTCCATAGCTTTGCAGGGCTTCTGTCCATGGTTCTGAGTAGGTTTCAGCACCAAGGACTGCCCCAGCTGAACGAAGCCAGACTGAAGGAAAGAAAAAAAAATGATGCGTTCGGTAAAAAATCCCCATTGTTTTACAATAATTAGCATTGCAAACATTTCACCAAAAACAAAAAAACCAAAAAATGCTGAAATAATGCTAAAAAATAAATATAGAAAAAGACTTTTTGCTGCAAGTGAAATGAATAAACGATTGAATAAATATTCAATAATTACAGGGAATATTTTTTAAACCTGTCGTACAAAACCACTTAAAATCAGGGCATTTCACTGATAATTTGGTGCTTTTTGGTGTTCTCTGAATAGATTAACCATTACTTATCTATGGGAAATTTCACTGCCACCGAACTGCATCGAACGGCACCATGGCATTGTCCATGGCCTGTGGTGCTGCATACAGCAGATACAGAACCATGGCCAATGGACAGGGACTTGCTGCTGAATGTAAGTGAAATGGTACAATTAATTATTTCATAAAAACGGAGTCAAATCATTGTATTTCGTTTCAGTACGTTTAGTTTTCGTTCTGTTTCGGAGGGAACCGATTCGTTATTTCGGATGTGCATCCGAAATACGAATCAGTAAATTTTCTCTGAATTTTAATTCGGAACGCAACGCACATCTTTACTGTCCAGCAGTACCTTGTCATCCTGCCCAGCACTGCTGTGTCATCCTTCCAGCAGCACCTGCCGTGAGTGTCTGTCCAGTAATTTAGCGTGTTCCAGTCCAGCAGTGTCATGTAATCCAGCCCAGCAGGGCCTGCCAGTCCAGCAGTGCAGCAAGATCCTTCTCAGTATTACGATCTTTTCCTGCCCAGCACTGCAGTGTTTACACTGCCATCATAGCCACTTGCTCTCTTTACCACCTGAACAGTTGCTGCGACCACTATTGATATCAGCTTACCTGCTCCAGCCCCAGTGGTGTAGCGTGGAGGGGGGCTGGGGGGGCCGTGGCCCCGGGCGCAGTTTTCTTAGGGGTGCATAATTTCAAAAGAAATTTGCGCCCCTAAAACTTGAGGCCCGGACTGACCCGCTGGGCCCTCGGGCGCCACCCAAGGGCCCGCGGGTTGAGGGGACCCAGATGCCAGGCAGCAGGAGTGCCTGCCCGGTCCTGAACAGTGAGTCCGTCCGTGTTGAAGGGGATGCGGCTGCGTGCAGGCGAAGTCGGTCACGTGGTCCGGCTAATCAGGTGGTACTGAGTCTCTGTACCACCTGACTGGCCAGACTGTGTGAACTGCGCACACACGCAGCCGCCTCCCCTTCAACACGGACGGACTCACACGCTGTTCAGGACCGGGCAGGCACTCCCGCTGCCAGGCATCTGGGCCCCCTCAACCCCTGCTGGATCCGGAGCTGGGGCAATATCCAGGTGAGAGCTGGGGCAAATCCATGAGCTGGGGCAAATCCATGAGCTGGGGGTATATCCATGAGCTGGGGCAAATCCATGAGCTGGGGGAAATCCATGTGTGAGCTGGGGCAAATCCATGTGTGAGCTGGGGCAAATCCATGAGCTGGGGCATATCCATGAGCTGGGGCAAATCCATGAGCTGGGGGTATATCCATGAGCTGGGGCAAATCCATGAGCTGGGGCAAATCCCATGAGCTGGGGCAATATCCATGTGTGAGCTGGGGCATATCCATGAGCTGGGGCATATCCATGTGTGAGCTGGGGCAGTATCCATGTGTGAGCTGGGGCATATCCATGAGCTGGGGCATATCCATGTGTGAGCTGGGGCATATCCATGTGTGAGCTGAGGCATATCCATGTGTGAGCTGGGGCATATCCATGTGTGAGCTGGGGCAATATCCATGCGCTGGGGCATATCCATGTGTGAGCTGGGGCATATCCATGTGTGAGCTGGGGCAAATCCATGTGTGAGCTGGGACAATATCCATGTGTGAGCTGGGGCATATCCATGTGTGTGCTGGGGCAATATCCATGTGTGAGCTGGGGCAATATTCATTTGTGAGCTGGGGCAATATTCATGTGTGAGCTGGGGCAATATCCATGTGTGAGCTGGGGCAATATCCATGTGTGAGCTGGGGCAATATTCATGTGTGAGCTGGGGCAATATCCATGTGAGAGCTGGGGCAATATCCATGTGAGAGCTGGGGCCATATCCATGTGTGAGCTGGCTGGGGCAATATTCATGTGAGAGCTGGGGCAATATCCATGTGAGAGCTGGCGGTGGCAATATTCATGTGAGAGCATGCGGCAATATCGATAACGTGTCACAGGTTGGGGGGCGCACAATTCTTGGCCGGCCCCGGGCACTGACAACCCACGCTACGCCACTGACCAGCCCGCTACTGCTGTTACTTGGTCCCTCAAAACAATTGCAATACATGTTGTTTGGGCTCTTTCCCCTTCAGTACCACTGTATACTGCAACCATTGCCTGAGACTGTTAGCTTTTTGACTTATTTTAAGCTCTTCTTAATAAACATCTTGCTTACCACCTGGTCACTAATATCTCCCCTCACTGGGCTTCCACCATATAACATGGGTCCACCTTGGCTGAGGCCATGTGTCAATGTGGCAGTCTCTTGAAAAGGACATTATTAATATAGTTTCTGACTAGTCAATGCTGGGGTAGAGAATGGTATTTGTCCGTGTCGTCCATGCCTCTATCTCCTCAGCGGGATAGGAAAGAGGCGCGATTTGGAGTTCCCTTGGGGAGTTCACACATAATTTCTATGTATATTGCAATGTTGTTTATGTTTCAGGGTATTTCCCTCTATTTTTACCTTCTTTGACCCTTTTTTCTCCCAGGCAAGCCGCTGGGACCTATCCCCCCCCCCATCTTTTTTCTTACAACTTGATTTTCAAACTGGGCACCTTTACAAAACCAAATGCAAGACTGAGTGAAATGGAAGTGTATTTTAAGCTGGTGTCTCATATTCTGAAGCTGATAGCACATATAGGGTATATGGAAAAACTCCATGGCTACTGTGATAAAGTGCATGGGGTCATCTGTGATGGCGTGTACATCTCCTCTAACCTTTTCAGAAAGGGATATGATGTTTAGCTTTAGCTGTATCCTATTTCTTTTATGTTTTGCAAACGTTATAGCAAAACTTGTTATATATTAATAAAAAAAATATTTCTTTAAAAAAATTGTTAAAGGAATACTGCAGCTGAAATGCACATATTAAATCACAAAAAATAACTAAATGCTTCAATATTGCAAACTGGTTTGAATGCCAGCTGAAGCAACTTGCAGAAGTTTTACAATGTGTTATGAATATTAACAGATCCAACCAAATGTACGACCAGTTAAGACGTATGAGAACATAATTGATTGATTAATGCTAAATAAGGAACTGAAAAATTGAGTATGATTTTTGGATTTTTTTTGATTTCTGAATTCCCAAGTTATTTCTCACTTTCATCTTTAACCCCTTCACTACTGATATCGAGACATCGCGGGCTTCAAAGGCACCATCTGGTGCCCCAATATCGAGATATCGCGACCTGCTGATCCGCAGTCCAAAAGCAAATGAAATTAATTTGCTGCAAACAACATTCTTTGATTTTGGGCTGCAGAAGGTGCCCTCAAAGTTTAAGGCTAGGGTCAGACTAACGCATTTTTCGCGTTGTCCGTGAAAAAGTGCGTTCAAACGAATGGACGAATTTTTTCACGGAATACGCGATAGCGGTCATACGATACGCATTTTCGTCCGTGATTTTGTACGGATCATCAATAAAACACTTTTTGTGTCTGGACGTTATGTTAGCCATACACTAGCAGCGTCTGACGTCTCCCAATCACGCAAACACGCCGCTATGCGGACGCAGCGCACTCTGTAGTCAGTACTAGCGGTTTGACGTTCTCGAAAAAATGCGTTCGTTTGCCACTTGCGTTGCGCGGCCGCACTTTTGTGCGGCCGTTCTTCATATGCTTCCCGGCATTGGACATCATTTGCTGCTAGCACGGCCGTGATTTAGTGCGGTTAAACGCACGTTAAAACTGCTTTCGTCTGACCTTAGCCTTAGCCATGTGGGCATAATGCCCAAGAAGCTAAAACTGTAAAATCAGTTGCTGAATGCTCTGAAATATCTGGCTTTCAACAGCCGATGCAGGGGAAAAAAATAAAAATAGATCTGCTGCTCAATCCTCTGTAACTCAGTTTGGCAGTAGATGGCGCCAACTACTGGCCAAATAGGTTATTTACTGTAATAAATATTTATTAATGTAGAATTAGTTAACAATTATTTTTTAAAAACACTGTTATAATTAAAAATGATTTTAAAAAAACAATGTTTTTTGGAAAATCACTTGGTAGTGAAGGGGTTAAGTTACATCTAGCAAAGATAGTTAATAAACATTATTCTATTATACACTATCAAAGCACGTCAGAGCAATCAAAGTATTAGTTGAATTTCGCCCAGTGTCTTCAGTGGGTTGTAAACAGATACAGGGAATGTTAAATGTTATTCAGAGAGAGGTGAAAAAAACCAGGAGAACTGGCAGGAGAAGAGAACAAGCTAGACCAAATAGCCAATTTGGAAAGTGAGATAAGTGGGAGAATTTTTCTGGTTTGGCTCTTTTGACCAGAATTTTCACTTCTCCAGTCAATCTCCTGAAGTTCATCCGTTCTTTGAATAGATCTGATATTTCTGCTTCTACAGTTTGGTTCTAGCATCTAAAACATGCATTTTCTTCTCTTTCGTTTCATTTGAATGCTGGGCCCAAAGATTTACGTAATGGAGAGCAGCCATGCTACCTGTGAACTCAGCACTACCTTACATTAGTTGTCTAGAGATGGTGGTAGAAGACAGACCCAATTCTTTGCCGACAAAAATCCCTCTGAACCAAGTGTTCTCATTGAATCCAGTTCAATACTCATTAATTTGCCAATACTAACTGAAATCCAAATATCAATTCATTATCTGCATTATTTTAAAATAGTGGAAGTAATTAAACACCTGTATTAGAGGTGGCATGAATTACCAATATGATTTACAATGTATAAATTCAAGTACAGAAGAACAGCAATCTGAATCTGCATGTAACATCATGATTTTATTTGGTGAATAAACAGTATACACATAAAGTGACAACTCATTACATAACAATGTCCAAATAACATGATCTTAATCACTGACAATTATAATTATAAATAGTTACAAAATTGTAATTTGGTCTCATATTTAACAAATAGAATCTTAAACAGAATTTGAGACAATTTGAGACAAAGGGACAGCCTATTATTTTATTTCTTTATAAAACTACAATTCATATGCACATAATGTATGGATAACTCCTGATCATTTAAAAAGTCACAGAAAAAAGAAAACCTTTTGACAACAAACAAATCGAATGTGTTTCTTTAAAGGAGTGATTTCTTTTGTCAAAAAATATTACTCTGATTCATTTTTCACATAGTCCAGTAACCATAACAAAACATACAACCAACATGAAAACGTTTTATTTGCAATTTCTATAAATCTTTGAAATTAAAATCATTCCAAAATTACCCACCTGAAAAATGACAAAGCTAAACAGACACAACTGTTTGTAACAAAATTGGCAAAAGTGGCAAATTTATTTAATTTAAAACCATTCACTTCTCCCTTTTTTCTTTCACTGGTTTCGTTCTGAATTTAAAAAATGACCTGTTGCTTTTCTGTACCTTAATGTCTCTGCTGAGGAACTGTAAACGAAAATCCCCTACTTTCCCCTAAATTACAGCTACATTCATAGATCAACGTGTTTCCAGTCCAGCACAGAAGCAAAGGGAAGCTCAGAGATCCTGACAGGGGGTAATATTCACTGTTATTGAATTTATCCTTATTTTAATTCTCTTCAAATTTTATATAATTTTTAGCATCCCACCTTCCCTGAATGCCACCACACTCCTTATAAAAACCCACAAAGCATTTTTTGCCATTTTAATGTATTACATTGTCATCACTTGCTCATTCTGTCATTTCAGCTTCCTGGATAGCGTTTCTGAAATAATTAGCTTTGGAATAATACGGAAATTCTAAAACATTTTTTCTCCATCAAAACTATGTGGAAGAGATAAAAATTTATGAAAAAAGAATAAATAAATAAACTAGTACCCATAATTCATATTGTGCACAATCCCCCAAAAACAATATATTCAAGAAAGTGCTTTTTTTTACTGTAAATTTGTAGTGTAGCCAGACATTACATGTTTATTATGATTATTGTGTTTTTTCCCCCAAAAAAGTCAGGGCCTCATTGTGTTTTTTCTCTACAAAAGCAGCATATTTATATAGTTGAAAATCAAAACGGGTGTTATAGGTAAAATGTAAAGTTTATTCTAATAAATGAGAAAATGTCACTTTTTTTAAATTTTGCAAACTGTAAGTCACATGTGTATCCGTAAAATCAAGTATAAGGAAAGCAGATTAAGCTATTATTTCTTGTTAAATATCCCCTTTAGCAATGGTGACCATGTGCAGAGCTGTGTTTGCTTGTTGAGAAATGGCTGGAGCTCTTCCCACTGCTGGCGCCGAATCCTCCCTTAGAATTATTGCCACTCACACCGTGGGACGATCCACCTGAGCAATGTTTTCCCCCCGTGCTGGAGTGAAGCACGGCTGTAAAACATAACAACCAATTAGAAAGCTAATTATAACTACTAATAAACAATTATCGGCTATGAAACCTCCAGAAATTGCTACTAAGGTGCACGCTATCTAGAATATATTTACATTAAACCATATTTTAACCTCTTCACTACCAATACCGAGATATCTCGGGCTTCAAAGGCACCATCTGGCACCCGATATCGACATATCTTGGTATGCTGATCTGCAACTCAAAAGCAAATGAAAATTGTTTGCTGCAAACTAATTTCGTTTGTTTTTGGGCTGCAGAAGGTGCCCCCAAAGTTTTAGCCCTGTGGGCATAATACACAAAGAGCTAAAGCTGTAAAATCAGCTGCTCAAAGCTCTGAAATATTGGGCTTTCAACATTATGCCCACAGGGCTAAAACCTTGGGGGCACCTTCTGCAGCCGAAAGCAAAAAAATGAGTTTGCAGCAAACAAATTTCATTTGCTTTTGAGTGGCAGATCAGCATATCAAGATATGTCGATATCAGGGCTTCAGATGGTGTCTTTGAAGCCCAAGATATCTCAATATTGGTAGTGAAGGGGTTAAACATATGCAATTATATAATCACACGGTAAATTAATTTTTTCTCTACACTCTGTTGTTTGCAAAGCACTTTAAAGCATATCATTATGTTCATATGTCATACTACGTAAAAATAAAATAAAATGGCCCTTTCTTTTTGAGGTGTACTGACGAAGGTAAGAAACACTTTCCCCATGCTGGATTATCTTGATGGTGCTCTAAACTACTGTGAATTATGGGTTTTCCCCACCTTTTCCACTTGGTTGGATTTAGTATGTTTAGTGTATAGTGTGTTCACTATGTTTTATTCTTTTTCCTATGATTTTAAATTTTGTGTATGTGCAGAACCACACGTATATCTATAGAAGCAGCACTTAAAATAACATTGATAGCAACTATTCCTACATCACTAGCTCCGTATCTATACACTAGAAGGCGTGTAGGATTTTTTTTCACTTCTCATTCTCTCCTACATATGAAAAAAATTATCAGGGTAATTCAAAAAGAGTCGAAAAGTCACCGCACGTTCGGTGACTTTTCGTTCTCTTCAATTCGGTTCGTTTTGCCGATCCCATTTCAGTGACCCGGCGGTGTATTCAGCAAACACCACAGGGTCCTCGAATTGCAGGGAAAGGCCGCTGCAAACCCGACGAAAACTAACCGCAAAACCCACCGAATGCACGCCGAAAACCCTCAAAAACATCTGGATTAACCCGGTGAAAACACCGGAAAAACCCGAGCAGGAGCCGATCACACGCAGCGAGGCCGCCGGAAAAAGCCGACACCGCAGACGAAGGCAGTGAATAAATTAGAAAAACTGTTTGCTTGAATGTTTGAAAAGTAAAACGCTGTTTACAAAGAAACTACTGAGCGAAAATGTTTGATATTTACATATGAGGTCCAATAAATGATAGTAAAAAGGGCTGTTACAGAAAAAATAAGTAAACTTTAAAAAAAAATCTGAATTAAAAATAAGAAAAAGGCTTAAAATATCCTAAAAAACCTATAAATAAAGAGACTCTTTACTGCAGATTTTTATAATAAATGGTTTATTAGATATTGAATTAAAATGGGAATATTTTTAACATTGAAGCCTATGGGATTCGCCTGCATAAACCTGCTGAATTAAACCACCGAATGGCAGGGCATTTTGGGTACCTTTCACTGCTAGTTTGTGCTCTCTGAATAGCCGAAGCAGTGCTTTTTAATTGGGATTTCACTGCCCTCGAACAGGCACCGCACAGGCACCGAACAGGCACCGTATGTGAAAGATATTCGCCAGGATTTGGCGAATTGACTGCTCTCTGGATAGCTGAATGGCCACGAAAGTTAACCAAACGTTGATTTTCAGCATTCGGTTACCTTTCTCCAGTCATTCGGATCTCTTTGAATTATCCTGTATCTGTCCTATTGTATCTGGTTCAGAAATTTGATGAATGAAGTGCTGAAAGTGAGCTGGAGTCCGCAATCTGGACTTTAAAGACTTTTATTAAGTTGTAAAAATTTTATTTTACTTACATATATTAACTGAATCGTGTGATCCCAGCCTGAAAAGAAACATAACGAGTTACATGACTTAATGATTGTCCCACATTTAATAACAATAATTACAGATTCTTTCATTTGGATTTAAAATAACTTTCTTTTAAAAACCCTTTACCGAATAACAACCTTTAATTCTGATTCTAAGGTCTGATTCTGAGCAGATCGATTGGCAGGTGATGGTTTTGCATTTTTAGATGTTCTGTCTTACATGTCAAATACACATCTTTCAGAGATTCTTTATGGTGTCGGCATAATTAAGTACAGGCCTAGGCTATTCACTGAACATACTCTTTAAATGCAAAGGTAGCACGATGGCTGTAAAGACCATTTGGGTACGCAAAAGATCTGAGTTCTACAGCACTGATTTTGAAACGGATCTGGCCAATCGCTGACGGCTCATCTGCCTTCACCCCAACAATCTGCCTAAAATCAAGACATTATGCTCAGTGCTGGGAGCTGCCATTGCCTGACTCCTATAGGCCAGCATTTCTGATCTCACCTGACAGTTAAATGCTGAAAGTCCTGATTGGACCTCAGATAGCTGTGCCATTACCACTGACCCTGTCCTGGCTTTCTCCATGCCAGGGCCAATCAAAGGGTCCTATCTGACTCCGAAAGCAATTTAAAGTTTTCATACAGTTTAAGAAACAATTGATGGATGTTGCACTCACCTGCCCTCCTCTCCTTCCAGCATCTTCTTGTAGGTGGTGATCTCGATGTCCAGGGCCAGTTTCACATTCATCAGCTCCTGGTATTCTCTCAGTTGGCGAGCCATGTCCTGCTTGGCCTTCTGAAGAGCAGCTTCAAGCTCAGAGAGTTTGCCCTTGGCATTCTTAACAGCGGCTTCTCCATGTCCCTCAGCCTCATTTATAGCGGATTCAAGGCCTGAGCGCTAGAATAACAGTGAATGTGATAATTATGTAGTTTGCAATTAACCTGTATTTGTGAGTGTCACTGGTTTCAAACTGATTTAATCATGGTATAATTTCATGACATATAATATTTGTCACACTATTCCACAGTGCCCAAAGTATTCTTTCTTATTTGCATTTTTTACCTGGGCATTCACACTGTCAATCTCTCCTCTCAGTCCCTGAATGGCTCTGTTGAGAGAGCAAATCTCATCTCTGCTGCTCTGTAGATTATTTCCATTTCTCCCTGCTGCTGTCTGAAGCTCCGCAAACTAGATAAAAGTTTAAGACACATGTAGTTATTAATTTTTTACTAATAAAAGTAGTCTTTTGATATTTCCATATCGTCCTCTCACCCGTGACTGGTACATTGCTTCGGCCTCGCCTCTGCTCCTGTTAGCAATGTCCTCATACTGAGCCCTGACCTCACCAATGATTCCGTTCAGGTCCAGATCACGACTGTTATTCATGGACACGACCACCGAGGTGTCTGAGATCTGACCCTGGAGCTGAGATATTTCCTAGAAATATCAAACAACAAATATATTGCATTCTTTGGTTTTATCTACTGAAACTACTTGCGGACTCTGCCCTGCAGACATATTTTACACGTCGTGAATTAATCCTATTAGAAGGTGGTCAATGGCAGAGAAAAAAAACTTCTGTAGATTAGACAACAGAAACTTATCAGGAAAAGTCCGAATTAATGGTGTAGTTTTAGAGGAAACATTGTCACAACCTGCAAGACACTTGAGGAGAAAAATAATGGTTCATATCCCAGCAGTAAAATGATCAACAACACAGTATATAGTGTCATCACGTCCATCTAGTTTACAATCTTTAGTGTTAACAATGTAAGAACAAGTGATTTACTAACTACTGCACAAACTAGAAAAGGAAGCAAAAGCGACATTTGAAAATGTATTTACCGCATCATAAAGAGTCCTCAGGAAGTTAATCTCATCAGACAGGGAATCAGCCTTTGCTTGTAACTCAGCTTTGTGCATAAAAGCTGCATCTACATCCTGGGGGAGAGAAACAAATGTCCAGTAAGAGGACATTGAAAAATTACATGTTTAAAAAGAAAATTCTACAGCTATTATATTCTACACTCACCCTCTTTAGACCAGAAAATTCATTCTCAGCAGCTGTTCGTCTGTTCACTTCTTCGTCATACCTACAATATTGAGGATAAATAAAAAATCACACTCCGCAGCAAATAATACAGTAAACAATAGCAAGTGATCAACAGAAAAGTGTTCAATATAAAGTAGCACAAATTGACTTTCCAAATGGCATTGGAATAATTATAAGTTTTAATAAACTGGTCATTAGGACCTCAAGTAACATTCATATGATTGAATTCAGATGATTATTGAAGATTCTAAATCTGAATTCAAATAGTATAGATTGCAAGTTGTATGGTATCTACATAGATTTGTTCAAAACACCTTCTCCTTAGTTCTTCTACGCTTTGCTCCATACTGTTCCTGTCAGTTTCCAGACGTCCTCTCTCACACCCCATACTTTCCAGTTGTCTTCTGAGGTTACCGGTAAAAGCCTCAAACAGAGGTTCAGTCTGAACGCGGGAAGTTTGCTGATCTTGTAATAAAGACCACTTTGTCTCCAGCATTTTATTTTGTTGTTCCAAAAATCTCACCTAAAACAATATTCACATTTTACTGTTACTGAAATATATAATTAATATTTGCAATAAGACAAATACAATTATGTAAATATAAATACAAAGCAAATTAAGGTATCAAATTTCCCTCATAACTTAAATCGTATAATAGGAGACAAATTAGGAATGCAAGTACTGAAACCTATAAGCTATTAGTTGATCCCTGTTTCCCAATTATATTTAAAAAACTGTAGTAAGATTCTGGTATCATAGCCTTGAAATTTAAGAAATAAGTATTTTTTTTAAAAGGTTTGCTTATTTGCTATATTTTTCAATCTAATAACAACCCTCCTAGATTGTGAGTTCCTACGGGAATAGGGCCCTCATCTCCTCCTGTACTGTTTGTCAAATGTTGTTCAATGTATTGTAACCCTGTCTATACTGTGCTTATTGTACAGCGCTGCGGAATATGCTGGCGCTTTATAAATAAAGAATAATAATAATAATAACATAACTGCTACACCAATTCAGCATTTGGTAGGGAACTGAAGACTTGTTCTTCTTGATACACAGCATCTAAAGAAATATGTTTGACAATATATATATATTCATAACATTTAATATGCTAAATATATATCTAAAAAAGCATGGGAATTACTTTTCTGCCCTTCACATCCCTGCGTAACTGTTGAGGGGTCAGAGGTACACATCATCTATATTGTAAAAAAAGCTTTAAGAATATGTAATGTATATTTATAGTAACCTTTGGTGCATAAATCTCACCTTGTCTATAAAAGATGCAAATTTGTCATTGAGCCCCATAATCTGATTCCTCTCCTGTGTTCTCACTCTTTGGATGTTTGTGTCAATATCCAGGTTGAGAGGAGCCAGGAGACCTAGGTTCACAGTAACTTGGGTGATGCCTCCAGAGCAACCAGATCCCCCAAATCCATAGCCGATTCCTCCAAAACCATGGCCTGATCCATTTCCAGATCCATGTCCAGATCCATGTCCACTTTTCCCACAATGGCCACTTCCCACTGAGATCTTGTGTCCCTTTGAACCCACATTGTTGGCACTTCTGCTGCTAAAGCAATGCGATTGATGAGACATGATGCTACTTCTCACCGCGGAGATGATGTGGATATGTACAATCTGTGCAAGAGATTCATGTCTTCTGGACACACACTTGATGCTTTTATACTTCACTTGGGTGGTAACACTCTGCCAGAAATAATGTTATTGGCGGCTAAGAGCAGCATATTAATGTATGATTTCATAGAAATAAAACATCAACACACCTACAGCATCAAAGGTAAATGCATTTTTTATTGTTCCAACATCCCCCAAAGATGCAATGTAATCCTGGATTTCTGTTTTTTCAGCATACTCAACTACATACAGCTTCCAGGGTGGCCAGCCTCTATCACAGTGGCCTCCTAGCTCCCACCTGGACTTAGTTCCCACCCACCCCACAGTTCTCATTTCATTTATACCCAACTAATTTGGTCATGTGATATTTTCAGCTACCAACCTACACCACTCTGGAACTTTACCTACCAGACTCCCTTCCATCTCCTGCTTTCCTTATCAATACCCTACCTGTCCTCTACCTTTCCTTTTGTTTCCTTCCCCTTCTCCCACACCACCTTTCTCCAGAAATGTTTTTCCCTCTCTTCCCCCTCTTGCTGCTTCTTTCCACCATCTCCCTTCTCTCTAAATCTACCCTCCCTCCCTATTCACCCTACAAATTACAGCAAGCTGGAAAAGAAACCCAAATACACCATAGCTTGCTCAGCTCCTTTAACTTATCAGCTGAGTGCTGGTGGAGAGTGTTAAAATCCAGCCCTCCCACCCCCACACAACAGAGCTTTAAAACCCTTCAATCACTATTTTCCAAAAAGAAAAACCTGTCCAAATTCCTTTTTATTCTGCTGCTTGCATTTGCAAATGATGTTGAATCCAACCCTGGTCCAATAGCTAACACCATATTTAATCTCCCCACTAAAAAAGGCCTCTCCTTTGTGCATTGCAACATCAGCAGTTTACTCCTAAATTGGATGAGCTTAAAGCTTGGTGCTACTATTACAAACCTAAAGTCATTGTGCTGACAGAATCATGGTTAACCCCTAAAGTGCCAGACTCTGCCATAGCAATACAAGGGTATTCATGCTCTAGAAAGGACAGAGCTAAGAGAGGAGGGGGAATTGTTATCTATGTTGACAACTCCATAAAGTTCACCCCGTTGCAGAATCCTAGCTCCCCGGCCACATTTGATTTCCTTTCTGGTACTATTGAGATCCCATTCAGTAAAACATTTATTGTTGCTGGATTCTACCGCCCACCAAGTTCCCCAGTGCAATCCCTTTCTGACATAACCCAAATTCTTAGTAAATTAGTCGCTCAAAACCAAAAAAGCGAACTGCTGGTCCTCGGTGACTTTAATGTTGATTGGCTGAATCCTAAAAACAATAAACACTGCTCACTGTTTAAGGCTTTGCAGCTAACACAATTAATCTCCTCCCCCACTCGCATTAATATGAAAAGCCCTAACCACACCTTGCTGGACTGGATTCTCTCCTCATGTCCTGATCGAATACAGGAGGCAGGCGTTCTCGCTAACAGTTTCAGTGATCACTGCCTAGTGTACTGTGTGTGCAAAATAAGGACCACAAAATGTCCTCCAAAGGTAATAATCACCAGGTTTTTCAAAGAAATTTAATCTTGAATCCTTCCTAAATGATTTCAAACAGCTCCCATGGTACAGACTAAACCTAATCCCAGACCTGGACTGTGCAATTGAGTACTTTCAAGCCGAGCTCCTGAAAGTCTGGAACACCCATACCCCACTGCGCAAAGTGCGAGTAAAAGGGGCCCATCTCCCCTGGGTTACAGCTGACCTCACGCATATGTACCAGTTTAGAGACTCCCTGCAGTCAAAGTTCAAGAGTACTGGATCCATGAACAATCACTGTGAATACCGAAAATGCCGGAATGAATGCACAAAAGAAACAAAAATGGCTAAAGCCCAATACTTCAATGAAAATTGAAACAATAACATATCAAACCCCAGAATTTTTTGGAAAATCATAAGTAACATACAAGCACCCCCATCCACTCCCAACCAGCTGCTTTAAAAGTAAACAACCAAACTGTACAACACCCCCTAGATGTAGCAAATGCTTTTAATAAATATTTTGTTAGATGCGCCACCACCCTGATTGCTAAGCCAGGAAATGACACACAATCAGAAAGGCCACACGCAGGTCAGGACCCACCAACAGTGCAAAGACCCCGTAACCCAGAGAAATTCAGTTTTAGGCCAGTGCCTGTCAGTGCCATCACTAATCTTCTCCATAACCAAAAAATTAAATACCAGTCTGGACCTGATCAAATCCCAGCAATGCTGCTGAAAATCAGTGCACCAGCAATTGCAAAACCTGTCGCAACCCTGATTAATGAATCACTGGCAACTGGATACATACCCAAACTCTGGAAGACTGCAAGGGTGGTACCTATCCATAAAAGTGGAGACAAT
Organism: Leptobrachium leishanense; assembly: GCA_009667805.1. Lineage (NCBI taxonomy): Eukaryota > Metazoa > Chordata > Amphibia > Anura > Megophryidae > Leptobrachium > Leptobrachium leishanense. Next base: position 10,340 of record RXON01002129.1, on the reverse strand, counting down.
ACTTTGGTATCCAACTACCGCCCAATATCACTGCTCCCTGTAATGTCAAAAATTCTGGAAAAATGTGTCTACACTCAATTACGTGATTATTATCAGTATCAGAACTATTTAACCCCAGATCAATCAAGCTTTCGTCCAAACCATTCAACTACAACTGCCCTTTTAAAAGTTTGTAATGATATCCAAGCGGGCATTGAACAAGAAAATCTAACTGGAGCCATCTTCCTTGATTTTGCCAAGGCTTTTGACACAGTAGACCATGGCATCCTATTACAAAAACTTAAGAACTCTGGTATTAGTGATAGTACGTTAACCTGGTTCCAATCATATGTGTCTGATAGGTCTCAATTTGTGTCCATTTCTGACAGCACTTCCCTTCCCCTCCCAGTCACGTGCGGTGTACCCCAAGGCTCAATACTTGTCCCCCTGCTATTCACAATATTCATAAACGATCTGCCCAATGTCTGCAAAGCTTCAACTGTACACATGTACGCAGACGACACTGTAATCTATACCAGCAAACCAAATCTCCCACAGCTGGAGGCAGTGCTGCAAGAACAATTCACAGGGGTAGAAAAGTGGATCGCAAATAACAAACTTTTTCTAAATACTGACAAAACTGTCACAATGCTCTTTGGAACCGCACCTAAACTACACAAATTGCAAACACCCCATCTATGTGTTGGGACAAAATCAAATGGCACGCTGACCACAGTCACTTCTCTCAAATACCTAGGTATGTGATTAGACCCAAATCTATCTTTTGGCCCCCACATCGGAAAACTCTCATCTAAACTCTCCCCAAACTAGGTGCCCTGTACAGAAACAAATCCTGCCTGAGCCCCGCGGTAAGAAAGCAGATTGTACAACAAATGCTTATGCCAGCCATTGAATACGGAGATGTAGTGTATGCAGCCGCCCCACAAACACACCTCCAGAAACTTACTACATTGTATAACTCATTCTGTCGCTTTGTGCTACAATGTAACTACATGACACACCATTGTGACATGTTAAAAGAACTAAAGTGGCCATCACTGGACTCTAGACGCACCCTTCACCTTTCCAACCTGGTGTTTAAGAGCTTTTCTGGGAAGCTACCACCCTACCTGAATATGCTGCTTCCCCCGGCAGTTCCCTCATCCTATAACCTCAGATCCAGGACCAGCACCTTACTTGCAATACCGCAATACAAAAAGAAAATGTCTCGATCCTCATTTTCCTACAGAGCACCGCAAATATGGAATAACCTCCCAGACACAGTCAAATCTTCCCCCAGTCTAAAGTCCCTTAAGACTTCCCTATTAACATACCTCAATACGAAATGCACCTGTAAACATGTAGCATAATGACTTTATTTCCTCCATATTTATTTTTCTGTTAATCTGTATATTTGGTCTTGTGTTAATATCTTGCATTTTACTATTTTGTATTTCTGTAACTACTCAATGTTCTCGAACCCAGGACATACTTGAAAACGATAGAAATCTCAATGTATCCTTCCTGGTAAAATCCTTTATAAATAAATAAATAAATAATTTACTGCCAGCTTCCTTCATTTTTAAGATGCTGACCTGAATACGTTGCAAATGACTTTCTGTATGACTTATTTTACTGGAATATGTAAATTTTAACTTTATGCTTTCTAGTGAACTCTGCATTGGCTCACGTTAGAGAATCCTGTCTCGATGCACGCCTATTGACTCCTGAAGCTTATAACACCCACGATGCATAGCGCTGTGAGTGATACCATTTAACACTTAGCCGGCATTATGACTGGAGATACTGTGAAAACGGCTCCATCATAATATGGGTGTTAAATGGTATGTGCTAATGGAAAAAGGCAGATGCTAAGTTTGTCCATTAGCATCTGCCATTTTACACCAACTTTAGAATAACGCCCCTGATGTTTAGTCTTTTAATTTTGAGCATTTAACGATTTTCCTGGATCTTTCTAATTTGACACTACAATAACATCATCAATACCAGCAGACACAGTGGCGCTTCTGTCAAGTGCGATAACATGGGGATAGCCAGGACATACTTGAAAATGAGAGAAACATAGAAACATAGAAACATAGAAAAATGTCGGCAGATAAGAACCTTTATGCCCATCTAGTCTGCCCAATTACATGGAACAGAAACCTCAGTTTACCAGAACTCTCAGTGTATCCTTTCTGGTAAAATACATCTATAATATAATTGAGTAAGGCTTGGCGTGTCCATCGCCAAGCCTTACTCTGCGCATGCGTGCGCAACCAGCGGCGGTTGGTTGCGCGCGCATGCAACCGCCGCGGCACGAGCCGGCTGTGCGCTCGCCGCGGCGGTTACAAGATGCACACAGCAGTCGGGTAGAGGCTGTGCTCGCAGCCTCTACCCGGCTGCCGCGTGCATCCAACCCCCGAGCGGCGAAGGGAAAGTTCCCTCGCTTCCGCTCTTTGAAGGACCCAAGCCGCGGTCACGTGACAGCAGCTTGGGTCCTTCAACGACCAGAAGTGGGGAAACTTTCACTTCGCCGCTCGGGAAGGTAAGTATGAGGAGCTCATGGGGCGGCTGTCCGAATACCGATAGAGCATTCGAACAGCCGCCCCATGTCTGGTCTGGGGTCTGAGCTGGGGGGCATATAGCCATGAGAGGTGGGGGGCAAATATCCGAGAGGTGGGGGCAAATATCCATGAGCTGGGGCATATATCCATGAGAGGTGGGGGCCAAATATCCATGAGCTGGGGCAGTATCCACGTGCTGGGCAGTATCCACGAGCTGGGGCAGTATCCACGAGCTGGGGCAGTATCCACGTGCTGGGGCAGTATCCACGAGCTGGGGCAGTATCCACGTGCTGGGGCAGTATCCATGAGCTGGGGCAGTATCCACGTGCTGGGGCAGTATCCACAAGCTGGGGCAAAATCCACGTGCTGGGGCAATATCCATGAGCTGGGGCAGTATCCACATGTTGGGGCAATATCCACGAGCTGGGGTAGTATATCCACGTGCTGGGGCAGTATCCACGAGCTGGGGCAGTATATCCACGAGCTGGGGCAGTATATCCACGTGCTGGGGCATATATCCACGTGCTGGGGCAGTATATCCACGTGCTGGGGCAGTATATCCACGTGCTGGGGCATATATCCACGAGCTGGGGCATATATTCATGAGCTGGGGCAGTATATCCATGAGCTGGGGCAGTATATCCACAATAGACTGCCCTCTGGGCAGGCTTTCCACCTTGTTATGAATAAATAAATAATATCGCAAAACACATTCATGGTCAACAGAGAGGGTACCCCCATGACTTTCCACTTGTTTTTATTAGTTATTTCGGAATGTGAAACATATGAATTAATTACTTAGATTAGGGTAACAAAAAAAGGATACCTAATCCCCCTTTCCTTGGTGCTGAAACCTATTCAGCACCAAGGACAGTGGCCCCATGGGGCTCCAGAGCTTTGCAGGGCTTCTGTCCGTGGCTCTGAATAGGTTTCAGCACCAAGGACTGCCCCTGCTGAACGAAGCCAAACTGAAGGAAAGAAAAAAAAATGCTGCATTCGGTACAAAAAAGACCAGTTGTTTTACAATATTTAGGATTGCAAATATTTCACCAGAAATGCTAATAAATAAATAAATAAAAAGACTTTTTGCTGCAAGTGAAAAGAATAAACGATTGAATAAATATTCAATAATGACAGGGAATATTTTTTAAACCTGTCGTACAAAACCACTGAAAATTAGGGCATTTCACTGATATTTTGGTGCTTTTTGGTGTTCTCTGAATAGATTAACCATTACTTATCAATGGGAAATTTCACTACCGCCGAACTGCACCAAACGGCACCATGGCGTTGTCCATGGCCTGTGGTGCTGAATATAGCAGATACAGAACCACGGCCAATGGACAGGGACTTGGTGCTGAATGTAAGTGAAATGGTACAATGAATTATTTCGTAAAAACGGAATCAAGTCATTGTATTTCATTTCAGTACGTTTCGTTTTCGTTCTGTTTCGGAAAGAACCGATTCGTTATTTCGGATGTGCATCCGAAATACGAATCATTAAATCTTTACTGTCCAGCAGTACCTTGTCACCCTGCCCAGCACTGCTGTGTCATCCTTCCAGCAGCACCTGCCGTGAGTGTCTGTCCAGTAATTTAGCGTGTTCCAGTCCAGCAGCGTCATGTCCTTGCTGAATACACCGAAGAGTCAGCGAACTAGGATCGCCGAATGGGAACGGAAAGTCACCGAACATGCAGTGACTTTTCGAGTCTCTTTGAATAACTCTGTATGAGTATATTGTGAAATAGACTGTCATTAGCCCTTTCGCTGCTGAGCCATTTCACAACTCTCTGCTGAGCTTCGAACGTGTGGTGACTTTTCATATCTCTTTGAATAACCCTGCATGGGATTCTCCTGAATAAACCTGTTGAATGAAACCACCGAACAGCAGGGCACTTCGGCAACATTTCCCTTCTGTTTTGTGTTCTCTGAATAGACAAAACATTGCCTCTCTATGGTTGATTTCACTGGCCTCGAACAGGCACCGTACATGCAGGCAATTCGCCAACATTTGGTGAACTGCCTGCTCTCTGAATAGCCAAATGGCCAGGAAATGTAGCAATACGCTGAATTTTAGCGTCCGGTTACATTTCGGGGCCAGATCGGCTCTCTTTGAATAACCCTGATAGTGAAAAATACCCGGAATCTGTTAACAAACTGCATCAAAGATAATAAGATTTCCACACTTAAACCAATGTTTTACCCTTTTGCCTTTCTGTATACTATTTCTTTTATGTTTTGCAAAAGTTATAGTAAAACTTGTTATATATTAATAAAAAAATATTTATTTAAAAAAATTGTTAAAGCAATACTACAGCTGAAATACACATATTAAATCACAAAAAAATAACTTAATGCTTCTATATTGCAAACTTGTTGGAATGCCAGCTGAGGCAACTTGTTTTACAATGTGTTATGAATATCGACAGATCCATCCAAATGTACGACCAGTTAAGACGTATGAGAACATAAATGATTGATTAATGCTAAATAAGGAACTTAAAAATTGAGCATGATTTTTTTATTTTTGAAGTCCTAAGTTATTTCTCACTTTCATCTTTAACCCCTTCACTACCGATATCGAGACATTGCGGGTTTCAAAGGCACCATCTGGTGCCCCAATTACGAGATATCGCGACCTGCTGATCCGCAGTCCAAAAGCAAATGAAATTCACTTGCTGCAAACAAAATTCTTAGATTTTGGGCTGCAGAAGGTGCCTCCAAAGTTTTAGTCATGTTGGCATAATGCCCAAGAAGCTAAAACTGTAAAATCAGTTCGTGAATGCTCTGAAATCGCTGGCTTTCAGCAGCCGATGCAGAGGAAAACAATAAAAATAGACCTGCGGCTCAATCCTGAAACTCAATTTGGCTGTAGATGGTGCCAACTACTGGCCAAATAAGTTATTTACTGTAATAACTATTTATTAATGTATAATTAGTTAAAAATTATTTTTAAAAACCACATATAATTAGTTAAAAATTATTTTTAAAAAACAGTGTTTGTTTGGAAAATCACTTGGTAGTGAAGGGGTTAAGTTATATCTAGCAAAGATAGTTAATAAACATTATTCTATTATACACTATCAAAGCACATCAGAGCAATCAAATTAGTAGTTGAATTTCGCCCAGTGTCTTCAGTAGGTTGTAAACAGATACAGGGAATGTTGAATGTTATTCAGAGAAAGGTGAAAACCAGGAGAACTGGCAGGAGAAGAGAACAAGCTAGACCAAATAGCCGATTTGGAAAGTGAGATAAGTGGGAGAATTTTTCTGGTTTGGCTCTTTTGACCAGAATTTTCACTTCTCCAGTCAATCTCCTGAAGTTCATCCTTTCTTTGAATAGATCTGATATTTCTGCTTCTACAGTTTGGTTCTAACATCTAAAACATGCATTTTCTCTCTTTCGTTTCATTTGAATGCCTGGTCCAAAGATTTACTTAATGGAGAGCAGCCATGCTACCTGTGAACTCAAAACTACCTTACATTAGTTGTCTAGAGATGGTGGTAGAAGACAGACCCAATTCTTTGCCGACAAACAACCCTCTGAACCAAGTGTTCTCATTGAATCCAGTTCAATACTCATTAATTTGCCAATGCTAACTGAAATCCGAATATCTAGGGATGCACCGATACCACTTTTTTAAGACCGAGTACGAGTACCGATACTTTTTTCCAAGTACTCACCGATACCGAGTACTGATACTTTTATTTTATGTCATGTGACCACTTTCCAATAAGAACAGACCTCATATAAAAATGCCCCCAGCTCACATGTATATATCCCCCCCGAGATATATAAATATATACAGAATGCCCCCAGTTCTCATGGATACTGCCCCAGCTCATGGATACTGCCCCAGCTCATGGATATTGCCCCAGCTCATGGATACTGCCCCAGCACATGGATATTGCCCCAGCACATGGATATTGCCCCAGCTCATGGATATTGCCCCCAGCTCAGGGATACTGCCACAACTCATGGATACTGCCCCAGCTCATGGATATTGCCCCCCCAGCTCATGGATATACTGCTCCCCCAGCAGCTCATGTATATTTGCCCCCAAGCTCTCATGGATATTTGCCCCCCCCAGCTCATGGATATTTGCCCCCCAGCTCATGGATATTGCCTCCCCAGCTCATGGATATTGCCCCCAAGCTGTCATGGATATTTTCCCCCCCAGCTCATGGATATTTGCCCCCCAGCTCATGGATATTTGCCTCCCCAGCTCATGGATATTTTCCCCTCAAGCTCTCATGGATATTGCCTCCCAGCTCATGGATATTTGCCCCCCAGCTCATGGATATTTGCCCCCCCAGCTCATGGATGTTGCCTCCCCAGCTCATGGATATTTGCCCCTAAGCTCTCATGGATATTTGCTCCCCCAGCTCATGGATATTTGTCCCCCAAGCTCTCATGGATATATGCCCCAGCTCATGGATATTGCCCCCCAGCTCAGACCCCATACCAGACATGGGGCGGCTGTTCGATTGCTCCATCGGAATTCGGACAGCCACCCCTGGAACTCTCCGGCATACTTACCTTCCTGAGCAATGCCGACTAAGTCTTCGCGCGTGTGCTCGTTGAAGGACCCCAGCCACGATCACGTGGGACTCCCACGTGATCGCGTCTGGGGTCCTTCAACGTGCGGAAGCGCGGAAACTTTCCTGGTGCTGCTCAGGAAGGTAAGTATGCCGGAGAGCTCCAGGGGCGGCTGTCCGAATGCCGATAGAGCATTCGAACAGCCGCCCAAGCCCCTCGGATGCCGGAAAGCCAGCTCAATGCCGGCTTCCGGTATCGGGGGGGCAATTATCGGAGGTACTGCACGAGTACCAAGTACTCCTGCAGTACTCAGTATCAGCACCGATATCGATACTAGTATCGGTATCAGTGCAACCCTACGATTATCAATTCATTATCTGCATTGTTTTACAATAGTGGAAGTAATTAAACACCCTACATTAGAGGTGGCATGAATGACCACTATGATTTACAATGTATAAAGTCAAGTACAGAAGAACAGCAATCTGCATGTAACATCATGATTTTATTTGGTGAATAAACAGTATACGCATAAAGTGACAACTCACTACATAACAATGTCCAAATAACATGATCTTAATCACAGACAATTATAATTATAGATAGTTACAAATTGTAATTTGGTCTGATTGTTAACAAATAGAATCTTAAACAGAATTTGAGAATATTTTAGTTTGAAGAAAAAAAAACGAAGTTCCGGAAAGGGACAGCCTATTATTTTATTTCTTTATAAAACTACAATTCATATGCACATAATGTATGGATAACTCCTGATCATTTAAAAAGTCACAGAAAAAAGAAAACATTTTGTAAACAAACAAATCGAATGTGTTTCTTTAAAGGAGTGATTTCTTTTGTCAAAAAATATTACTCTGATTCATTTTTCACATATTCCAGTAGCCATAACGAAACATACAACCAACATGAAAATGTTTTATTTGCATTTTCTATAAATCTTTGAAATTAAAATCATTCCAAAATTACCCACCTGAAAAATGACAAAGCTAAACAGACACAACTGTTTGTAACAAAATTGGCAAAAGGGGCAAATTTATTTAATTTCAAACTATTCACTTCTCCCTTTTTTCTTTCACTGGTTTCGTTCTGAATTTAAAAAATGACCTGTTGCTTTTCTGTACCTTAATGTCTCTGCTGAGGAACTGTAAACGAAAATCCCCTTCTTTCCCCTAAATTACAGCTACATTCATAGATCAACGTGTTTCCAGTCCAGCACAGAAGCAAAGGGAAGCTCAGAGATCCTGACAGTGTGTAATATTCACTGTTATTGAATTTATCCTTATTTTAATTCTCTTCAAATTTTATATAATTTTTAACATCCCACCTTCCCTGAATGCCGCCACATTCCTTATAAAAACCCACAAAGCATTTTTTGCCATTTTAATGTATTACATTGTCATCACATGCTCATTCTGTCATTTCAGCTTCCTGGGTAGCATTTCTGAAATAATTAGCTTTGGAATAATACGGAAATTATAAAACATTTTTTCTCCATCAAAACTATGTGGAAGAGATAAAAATTTAATGAAAAAAGAATAAATAAATAAATAAACTAGTACCCATAATTCATATTGTGCACAATCCCCCAAAAAGAATATATTCAAGAAAGTGCTTTTTTTTTACTGTAAATTTGTAGGCTAGCCAGACATTACATCTTTATTATGATTATTGTGTTTTTTCCCCCAAAAATGTCAGGGCCTCATTGTGTTTTTTCTCTACAAAAGCATCATATATATATAGTTGAAAATCAAAACAGGTGTTATAGGTAAGATGTAAAGTTTATTCTAATAAATGAGAAAATGTCACTTTTTTAAATTTTGCAAACTGTAAGTCACATGTGTATCCGTAAAATCAAGTATAAGTAAAGCAGATTAAGCTATAATTTCTGGCTAAATATCCCCTTTAGCAATGGTGACCATGTCCAGAGCTGTGTTTGCTTGTTGAGAAATGGCTGGAGCTCTTCCCACTGCTGGCGCCGAATCCTCCCTTAGAATTATTGCCACTCACACCGTGGGACGATCCACCTGAGCAATGTTTTCCCCCCGTGCTGGAGTGAAGCACGGCTGTAAAACATAACAACTAATTAGAAAACTAATTATAACTACTAATAAACAATTATCGGCTATGAAACCTCCAGAAATTGCTACTAAGGTGCACGCTATCTAGAATATATTTACATTAAACCATATTTTAACCTCTTCACTACCAATAGCGATATATCTCGGGCTTCAAAGGCACCATCTGGCGCCCGATATCGACATATCTTGGTATGCTGATCTGCAACTCAAAAGCAAATGAAAATTGTTTGCTGCATATTAATTTCGTTTGTTTTTGGGCTGCAGAAGGTGCCCCCAAAGTTTTAGCCCTGTGGGCATAATACACAAAGAGCTAAAACTGTAAAATCAGCTGCTCAAAGCTCTGAAATATTGTTCTTTCAACATTATGCCCACAGGGCTAAAACCTTGGGGGCACCTTCTGCAGCTGAAAGCAAAAAAATGAGTCTGCAGCAAACAAATTCCATTTTCTTTTGAGTTGCAGATCAGCATATCAAGATATGTCGATATCAGGGCTTCAGATGGTGTCTTTGAAGCCCAAGATATTTCAATATTGGTAGTGAAGGGGTTAAACATATGCAGTTATATAATCACAGGGTGAATTAATTTTTTCTCTACATTCTGTTGTTTGCAAAGCACTTTAAAGCATATCATTATGTTCATATGTCATACTACGTAAAAATAAAATAAAATAAAATGGCCCTTTCTTTTTGAGGTGTACTGACGAAGGTAAGAAACACTTTCCCCATGCTGGATTATCTTGATGGTGCTCTAAACTACTGTGAATTATGGGTTTTCCCCATCTTTTCCACTTGGTTGGATTTAGTATGTTTAGTGTATTGTGTGTTCACTATGTTTTATTCTTTTTCCTATGATTTTGAATGTTGTGTATGTGCAGACCCACACGTATATCTATAGAAGCAGCACTTAAAATAACATTGATAGCAACTATTCCTACATCACTAGCTCCGTATCTATACACTAGAAGGCGTGTAGGATTTTTTTTCCCTTTTCATTCTCTCCTACATATAAAAAAAATCTATCACGGTAATTCGGTGACTTTTCGTTCTCTTCAATTCATGTACATGTTTTGCCGATCCCATTTCGGCGACCCGGCGGTGTATTCAGCAAGCACCACAGGGTCCTCGAATTGCAGGGAAAGGCCGCCGCAAACCCGACAAA
>RXON01002128.1:0-26107 GCA_009667805.1 Leptobrachium leishanense | reverse complement strand
TATTAAACAACCAATAGGTTGCTTGTTCAGCCAAAATACGCTCGATTTTGTATGTAGTAGCATAGAGAAATACACCCACGGCTCATATAGTGTTATTTGCACAACCGGAACAATAAAAATGTATTAACATAAAACATTAAAACTTAGAGTCAGTGTATGTTAATACATTTTTATTGTTCTGGTTGTGCAATAACACTATATGAGCCGTGGGTGTACTTATATGTCTATTGTCGGTGTACCATCGTTGATGTTTTCCTGATTATATGATACCTGTCAGGTACTAAGGGCGGTCTCACAGACTGAACCAATTTGACATTTATTTCTTACCAAGTTTAATATATAAAGAGGACTAGAGGCTAGTTACCGCTGGTTTCATTTCATAAATTTTTTCAGCCACTGATGAAGCGCTGAAATGGCTTTGGCCATTTGCTTGCTTTTAAAGTTTTATTTGTGATCGTAATTGTACTGTGTTGCGAATTTTTTTTAATTAAATTTATTATTTTAACCAGCTATTTGATTATAGCTTCCATTTTTTTCCTCCTGCGCCTCCATTATGGACTACACCCAGTGTGGCTAAGGGGTGGGCTCTTTAAGCTGAGTGCAGTACTCGAGAGGAAATGATCCTTGCAGGCTATTACTTGGAGTCACTGATATCCTGCATAAAAAGTAAAAAAATAAAAAACCTTCTTGCGGTTACCCCGGTGTGGAGAAGAAACGTACCAAGGAGGAGTATCGTTGGAGTATTCATCAAAACCCTAACGACGGATTCGTCCTAGAGGAGGGGCATCTTGTCGCGGTGTGAGACTCTCCTGATCCTGGCACGGCTCCAACAAAGACACTACGTGTGTGTCAATTCCTCTGGAGTTAGTAACACAGCGTGGATTGTCCGTTGCTTGCCCTGCATGATTCAACACGCAGTAAGGTAAAGCGCAAGAAACTTGAACTGAAGGTCCAACCAAGGGGTACTTTATATATACACATACCCTCTTTGCCTACCCTCTTTGCATACCCTCTCAATATTGAATTAGAGCCCTGATTGGGCAAAGTCCAGGTCAGATGCAGGACTTTGCCCAATCAGATCATTCTGCATGAAGACGTGGGGCAGAGGAGCCGCGGCCAGACGGATCGGAGGAGCTGACGGACCAGGGAACAGGACGCCGGGACAGCTGCAGGACAGGTGAGTTACGGGGGCTGGGGGCCGCAGCCACAGGTCTCCTAAATGTACCGGCAGCCGCCGGTAAATTTAGGAGAACTGCGAACACATTTTGCGTGTTCGGCCCCATAGGTTTACATTGTGTTCGAGTTTGTATTCAAACATTTCGGCCATTTTGGATACGAACCGAACACAGGGGTGTTCGGCTCATCCCTAGTCTTGAGGTCCTCTCGCCGATGTCGCGTATGTCCTGACGGATTTCTGCCACCACCGTATCCAGCCGTGAGGTCAGAGTCCTTCATGAGCCCTCCATCCTTGAGGAGAAAATCTCGAGGTCCATGGCGGCCGATGTATTAATCGCCAGGGGGGAAGAAGGAGGTGTGCCACCACCATCTTGGCGGGCCGCACCGTCTTTGCGCTTACCTGCTTTTGGAGTGAAAAAGTCTTGCTTCTCTGCTGTTTTCTTTTTCGACCAGACAATGGCCATCGTGGTGCGGGGCTTCTAGGCGCCGAGTTTAACACTTGTGGTGCTATCGCTGAGCAAATTGACCGCTTTATCTGCTGGTAGTTGCCGGAGCAGAGCTAATACACGTCCACCATGTACCTCTGCCGGCCACGCCCCCAACATCAAACTAAACATTTCGTGAAGCCCGAGTCCCTCATCTCATACTAAAAAGGTACAAATGGTCATGTATTGAGACATATAGAAATGATATTTAAACTTACACCAGGTGAATTCTCTGTCTAAAGAGGTTGCCCTGATTTAGCAGATAGTATAAAGTTGAATGATAAAAATCAGGATATATTTAATATGCAATATCACCCGGTCTGACCATCCGTATCTATTAAATATAAATCAGATAACGCTGCACAAAATACCTTTTTTGGTTTTAATGATAAATTCCACAGGAACAAAATCCTTTTCTATCAACAAGACCAAATTAATGTCTCTTTAAATCTGCAAAATATAAAACAACGATGGTTATACACAAGAGCTTTTCATTTCAGCCCATTTCCATGAAAATACGGTGCATTCACTATTCACATTATGGTCACTGTATTTTGCGGAAAATGAAGTCGCCAAAGCAGTAATCAGACGTTGGTGAAAAGCACCGAATTGGCCTCGTTGAGTTTTGCCAAACTGAAAAAATTAACTGATAGGAGGTTAAAGCAATAAAAATGTAGTGGGGTGTAGCCGGAACGCCGAGAGAGCTGGATGTGTGAGCGCTGAGCTCCCAGGCCCGAGTGCACAGATTGTCATTTCGGGGCAGAAATAACAGCGATGGCACAGCGGAAAAAGGCACTTGCTACCCCAGGACTCTCAGGGACTGTGGGGACCCAACGTCGATCCTCCATTTTGCCGTTTTTGGCGGATACATCTCAGCCGCGGACCTCCGGTAAGGGATCTAAAATGGCCAATGCATCACAACCCCCAGACTGTCCGATGACTTCGGATCCGATCTCTAGCTTCACCTGTAGATATCCGTCATATGGAAGTTTCTCGGTCCCGATACCCCAGAGTTCAAGTTCCTTTAGCTCCTGTAGAGGTATGTGTTTCAAGTGCTTCTCATAGAAGTCTCGGTAGATCAGTGTCACTTGAGCCCCTGAGTCCAACAGAGCTTTGGTGTAGACTCCTCTACTTGGATTGGAACGATGGGAGAAGGACCTATCAGCTGGTCAGGAAACTTTGTCGTAGTAGCAAGAAGTTTAGACCCCGTTTGCTGTACCCTGGCCTTCTTCTTGACCCGTGTAGGTTTTGGGTGTGCATTGCTTCCCCATGACGTAGGACCGGATGCTAAGGGAGTGACTCTTTCAGTCCTGGTAGGCTCAGCAGTGGACGAAACTCTGGGCCTTTTCGCCCTTTCAGTCCTGGTTGGATTTCTGGAGCGGTCTTTAACTATTGGGCACCTAGTTTGCTCCTTCACTTGGGCCCTCTGGCGTTTCCCGCCGGTGAGGTAGATAGCAGCCCTTCCAAGGCTTTTAAAAACTCTTCTACCCTGTTTTTCTCAGGCTTTCGGCTTTTGCACTGCTCTCGGAAATGACCCATTTCTCCACAACTGAAACATCTCTTATTTGAAGATGGAGACGCACTTGCTTGTGGTGATTCAGTTGAAGGACCCTGGCCAGAAACGACAGCAACTCCAGTTGTCCGCATATCAGTAAGGAACTTCTGCATATCGGTCTGTGTCTCTGCCACCTTCAAAAGCACTCGGCACAGGTCCGTGTGTGCCTGTTGCAATTCAGCTTGAGCTTCTTGCACTTTCTTAACAGTTTTGTGAATTTCACTGTATGTAGGAAGAATTTTCTCTCTTGCAGCACTCTCTGGGGACTTAGAAACAACCAGATGCTCCTGTTCGTCCACTTCGGATCCATAGGTGTCTAGAGAATCATCTTCCGCTCGCATACACTCGTTATGCCTCACGGGTTGTGCGTAAACTCTTTCTCCTCTCCTAAGGGATTTCTCTTCAAGTAGAGCCTCTTCCTCTCTGACAGCTCGGATCAGTTCCAGGTATTTCAATTCTCGGTTACCTTCTCTGGTTCTCAGCTGTAGCATCACAGCATCTAGAGGTTGAGCGCCCCTCAGGATCTGCTGTATTCGGATCTTATCTATTTCGGCCGGTTCGGCCCCTTTAAGAATTATCTGGTGCAGAATCTTATCTAGGCGCCTCATGTAGTCAGGCATTGTCTCACCTTTCCGCTAGTAAGTATGTTCATACTGGTACACGAGCTCTGCAGCCTTTTCCGTTCACCCAAAAACTTCCTGTAGTACGTTTAGGTAATCTAAAGCAGTGCAGTCTTGTTTACTAAATTTTAGGTTTCTTACAGCCTCTGACGCAGGTCCCTTTAAGCTCTCAGTAATTCTTTGCTTCTTCTGCGCTTCGGGGACGTCCCACTCATCCAGAGCCTGCATCGCCTGTTCTACCCATTCTTCGAAGGTTTCTTCTCCCGCACGTTTGGCACGTTTCCTGTAAAATTTCTCAACCGTCGATAACCAAAGTTAGTGTGCGGAGGGCTTGTTTTCTGACATTTAGCCAGCAAATCTCCAATAGCCACTATAAATTCAGGCCCGATCATGGCCAGTGGACTGGGCGCGGGAACACTCGCGGGATCGCCACGTGGCGCACTTGGCTGAATCAGTTGAACTTCCACCTCATCGGTCAACTTCACGCTCGCGCCCTGAAAACACACTGGAACACCCTTTCTCCGTTCAAAAAGAACATATGTGTGAGAGGTATCTGGGTTCACTTTAATGTCCAGGATTAACCCCCGATGATCTGGTGTCAGCTCGGCCACGGCCCGGCGAATCTGATCTTCGGCCCAAGTGTCTGCAGGAATATCCATGACTATACATAATTCTATCTGACTACTTTGCTCCTCACACTATTTGGCAGCAGTGTCTGGATCCATATTTAACCCTTTAAATGCGGTTTTTCCAGAGACTGGATCCCGGACGAGCCCCCACGTGTAGCGCTCACTCCCGGAGGAGCTGCTGAATTTAAACCTTGGGTCAGTCTCCCCACACTAGGGAATAAATATACACCAGCACTGTTGTGGATTTTATAACTTACATAGTTTACTGATCTCAAATAAACTGGCATATATAGAGCAGCACAGTATACATATATATTTACAGAAGTTCGTAATGCGAGAAACGCGCAGCGGAAAAGAAAAAGGAATTTTAACCCCTTCGTTGCTGAAATGTGAGTCCCGTACAGGTTGTGTCCCAAGAAGGTGTATGTGTATGCGTGTGTTGGTACCCGGGTACTAGATTCAACTGGCCAGTGAATGATTTCAATGTGTCTTCGACTAGTCACATTGGGGCCCTGTAGGTTTAGACAAACTGCAGCGTGCTTTACTATTTTCACTGTGGCCGGGAAGGCCTCTCACCCATCCGTCAGATACTCTGCTCTCTGCTCGACCCAGGACGTCTTTCCGCTCGACTTGACTGGGACTCTGTGCCACCAGATCCGCTTGTCTTGCTTGTCCGTTTCTGCCACAAGATGCTCAGCTCACTGCCTGCACTCCCGTTAGATCATCGCGGTCTCCTAACTCGGGGTCCTTCTGCAGCTCTGTATCTTTTAAACTTCTCACCGATAGGTTAATAGGTCTTCTGGCAAGTGATTTGGGCCGATCTCCAGCTCCGCAAAGCAGCACCTGCGCTCCGGCCTGGTCACAATCGCTCCTTGTCTCACGTGTGTCTTGCTCTAATCACCCCTTGGCGCGCACTGGCTCTCCTCTGCACGAGGTTGTGTCACGGTTCCCGGATCCCACCACGCAGTACTTAACCCCCAACACTCCACAAAACCCAGAAGCTACCAACAGTGTAGCTGTGAATGATCCCTATCTGTCTGGTCCTTAGAATTGGCCAGGTAAACTAGCTAGACAGAAAAGGGTTAACAATACAGAGAGGAGTCAGCCGAGCCAGGATCAGGAATACAGAGTTCAGAATGGTCAAATGGAATAGCCGGGTCGGTATCAGAGCAGTAGCGTAGTACAAGAAAATAGTCTAGGGCAACAGAAGGCAGAATGGTCAGAACACAAGCAGAGGTCAATAACAGGTTAAATCAATATAGCAGTCAGGTACAAGGAGCTCAGGTATGGATAACCACGATCTGGCAACTTCTGAAACTAACTGAGGGTTTTTAAAGACCTTCACCAGGCCATGCCCCCCACTCAAGCCACACCTCATGCAATCACCTCCCTGCCTGTCTCCATTTAAACTGGGCAGTGGTCAGCGAGCAGCATCAGACTTGCTGTCCTCAGGCACACAGGTAGGGCTGGAAGCCCCCAACGTTACAGTACCCCCCTCTCCACGAGCAGACGCCGGATGCTCAAAAGAGGACAACAAGAAAAATGACAAGAAAAAGCCAATGGGTCTTGTAGATACGTAGAGCCCTCTCATACACCTCTCGGTCCTCAAGGCATATAATAGCACCGTTAGAGGCTTGGAAACATCCAGCAGGGACAGGACTCGACTCTCGGGCTTGCGGGCCTGAGGTACAGACCTCTTGGGAGCCAAAGCTGGGTCCAGGTTGGAAGGCACTGGCACCAGTCCTTTTGCGTCTCCTACCCCTGGTACAGGATGCGGAATGGACAGCAACAGTGTCCTCTCTGCACTGCGGCAACATGAACACGGCACCAGTGGTACGGATCTGCGGGTCAGTGACCCCGGCACGGCTCTGCTGTGACTTAGTCATGGCGGCAGCAGCCAGCTCGGGTGAGCGTGGCTTGGCAACAGCCAGCTCGGGTGAGCGTGGCTTGGCAACAGCCAGCTCGGGTGAGCGTGGCTTGGCAACAGCCAGCTCGGGTGAGCGTGGCTTGGCAACAGCCAGCTCGGGTGAGCGTGGCTTGGCAGCTACCGGCTCGGGTGAGCGTGGCTTGGCAGCTACCGGCTCGGGTGAGCGTGGCTTGGCAGCTACCGGCTCGGGTGAGCGTGGCTGGGCAGCTACCGGCTCGGGTGAGCGTGGCTGGGCAGCTACCGGCTCGGGTGAGCGTGGCTGGGCAGCTACCGGCTCGGGTGAGCGTGGCTGGGCAGCTACCGGCTCGGGTGAGCGTGGCTTGATCTCACAGTGCTTTGCAACCACATTGGCTTGGCACTGTCTCTTGAACTGCTGTGCAGTGGACTGGCTCTCAAACTGGTTAGCGGTGGACCAGATCTCGCACTGCGAGGCAGTGGACTTGATTTGTTCGTGCTGCAGGGCAGCACTCTTGACTGGAACTGCTAGCTTAGGCACAGTAGACATGGACAGGACTTGAAGCTGACAAACAGCAGACTCAGATTCTTTGTGCTGCTGAGCAGCCACCTCAGATTGTTCATGCTGCAGGGCAGCACTCTTGACTTCCCACTGCTGGGCATTACACCTGGTCTCTCCCTGTTGGGCAGTGGATTTTGGACATCCTGCGACGTGCAGGGCAGTGGACTCTGGGGCCTGGTAAGGCTGGAACATGGAGGGTAACTTCTGGGGGCGCAATTGACAGTCCATTCTTTTATGCAGGAAAGAACCGCAATAAAAGCATAAGCCCTGAGTCTTCCTCCATACCCTTTCCTCCAGGGTCAGGGGTCCTCTGGAACCTTTAACTGGAACTGGAACAGGCTCCTTTGGGAAGACGTCCCTAGGAGGTTGCAGCAAACTTGCATACAGGATATCCAGGTGCTGAGTAATGAGCTTGTTAGCCCCTCTCAGGATCTCCAGCACCTCTAGAATTACTGCTCGCTCACTATGTACTGGCTGCCTCATTAGGTGTACCTGGGATGTCTGAACGACAGGGGACACAGGTATATCAAGCGGGGGTGCAACCCCAACTGGTTCCAGGTGTGCAGTATGATTCAGGATAGTTTGTAAGGCAATGGCAAACTGATCCATCCTATGATCCTGCTCATCCTGTCTGGATACAAAGGTAGCCAAGTGCTGTGTTAAATCTGCGGGATCCATATTGGCCAGATCGTAATGTCACGGTTCCCGGATCCCACCACGCAGTACTTAACCCCCAACACTCCACAAAACCCAGAAGCTACCAACAGTGTAGCTGTGAATGATCCCTACCTGTCTGGTCCTTAGAATTGGCCAGGTAAACGAGCTAGACAGAAAAGGGTTAACAATACAGAGAGGAGTCAGCCGAGTCAGGATCAGGAATACAGAGTTCAGAATGGTCAAATGGAATAGCCGGGTCGGTATCAGAGCAGTAGCGTAGTACAAGAAAATAGTCTAGGGCAACAGAAGGCAGAATGGTCAGAACACAAGCAGAGTTCAATAACAGGTTAAATCAATATAGCAGTCAGGTACAAGGAGCTCAGGTATGGATAACCACGATCTGGCAACTTCTGAAACTAACTGAGGGTTTTTAAAGACCTTCACCAGGCCATGCCCCCCACTCAAGCCACACCTCATGCAATCACCTCCCTGCCTATCTCCATTTAAACCGGGCAGTGGTCAGCGAGCAGCATCAGACTTGCTGTCCTCAAGCACACAGATAGGGCTGGAAGCCCCCAACGTTACAGGTTGCGGATGTCTCTCGGTTCACCCCACCCACTTCCTGTTCCTGCCCCAAAGCATGCTGGAAAACGTAGTCCGAAAGTGTCCAGTATCAGTTTACATTGCGTTCGTCTCCCCCTGGTGGCCAGAAACAAGTAACTACAGCGGCAGGATTTAAACCAGCGCTACAAGTGTAACAGATCTCAGTACCCCGACTGGGTCACATCTGTCAATACCACTTCCTTGTCGGACCCCCGTGTTCTCCCAGCAAACTGTAGTGCCTTCCTCCAGTACGTTAGATGAAGCTTAAGGACCAGGACCGGTAGAGAGCCTGCCAGCATCCCTCAGAAATAAGACGAGGCTGTAGATCTGGAGATTTTCAGAGTCAAAATGGAACTGGTGTAATTGGGGACAGGCACAGATATTATGCGATCAAACATGGGTTATTTACAAATACAAAACCTCCCTAGAAAATGTTGTGAGGGTTTCTGATGTTACTGCTCCTTCTGCTTCACGGCATTTGGGACATAATTAGACTAGGACACATGGACCATAACGATAGACAATAACTTTATTCATACATAACACAGATTACACACACCCTGCACCCCCCTACAGGCACAGGGTGATTTCAACATAAGAGAGGGCAGGGAAATAATATAGAACATGAGGCCTGCACCTCCCAAATACATTTCGAGGCCCATGTACCCCAAGTCCAAAGTGACACACGTTACAATGAGTTTTCTCTCTCAGGTGTAACGTCCATAATTGTGAACTTAAAAAATGGCAACGACATTATACACCTGTATGAATTTTTCAGTCGGTAGAAACTATTCAGGATGGAAGGGGTTAAATTTATACTATGTTCTGAAACCTAAATATAAACAATAGGATATTGTAATGCTCTACCGGGAGGGTTTGTGCCGTTTTTGTGGATCTTGGGCAGACAGTAAAAAGTCGCTGCTACTAGTGCTGTGGGTAATAGTGTTTTCCTTTCTTTTTCACTGATCACACCCAAGTCTCGGCCTCTCTGGAGCAAAGCTTGCAATTCTTCAGAGAATATAGTCAAGGGATTACTGGGTAGTCGTTGGTATGTGGTGCGATCTTCTAAAATACACGCGGTCCATCGCCACCACATTTCCTCCTTTATCTGAGGGTTTAATGATGAGATCTTTATTTCCAGCCAAATCTCTTGAAGCTTGTTTATCGGAGTTTGACATGTTGTTGTTCTGATGGGGGGGGGGGGGTCCGACGGATGGATCAATTCAATGGCATCAGTCGCCACATTGACAAACGTTTTAATGTGGTGATATTCTCTAGTAGTGAGGGTGAAAGTGCTCTTCAAGGAGGATCTAGGGATAGAAGAGTAGATTCATTTTCTTCCAATAATGACACCATATCTTCAGGAACATTACATTCCAGTACAGTTAAATCATCTGGTTTGCTTTTTTCTGATGACACTTATGTCCAACTTCAATGCCAACTTCCTAGCAAAGAAACTGATGTCCTTAGCCCGTTCAAACTTGTTGAGTGGGGGGGGTGTGGGGACAAAGGACAAACCTTTGCTAAGAAGGGTCTTGTGGTGTTTAGTCAAGGGAAAAGAGGCGAAGTTAACAATCTTCGTGTCTATATCTGTATCGTTTGTTTGCCCCTCCACCCTCTCCGAGTAGGTTTGGTACGGCCTCTCATTTGAGAGGTTTCTATCTGGGGGCCCTGGTCTAAATAAGAAGCCTCCTTTCTTTTCAAAATGTCCCTTGTTTGGAGGGGGTCATGTTCGGTGTCTGATGGATCATATTGATGCGTCTGATCAGAATTTCTCCTCAGATTTCTATTGAATTTGCGGTAAACCATAACATTTTTATAATCCCTGGTGTGGCACTGGCCATTGAATTTTCAGCCCCCAAATGCATCAAACCATGGTGGCATCTCCTGGTGTGATACTGGTTTGAGGAACTCAAAAACACCTTCTCTAAAACACCTTCCCATTATCAGACCATTCAAACAGCTTCTCTCCCATATAAACTATATTGTACAGAAACTCTACTTTGATTATCCGGAGAACTGTTTTAGAACTAACGACTGCACTCCTGTGTGAGTCCTTTCATGTATAGTAAGATTACGCTTTGATCTAAAACATTTCTCACATTCAGAACATGCAAATGGCTTCTCTCCTGTATGAATTCTCTCATGTACAGTAAGCTCAACCTTTGCTCTAAAACATTTCTTACATTGAGAACAAGCAAACGATTTCTCTCCTGTATGAATTCTTTCATGGAAAGTAAGCTCATCCTTTCTTCTAAAACATAGCCCGCATTCAGAACATGCAAACGGCTTCTCTCCTGTATGAATTCTCTCATGTTTAGTAAGCTCACTCTTTGCTCTAAAACATTTTTCACATTCAGAACATACAAACGGCTTCTCTCCTGTATGAATTTTCTCATGTTTAGTAAGCTCACTCTTTGTTCTAAAACATTTCCTACATTCAGAACATGCAAATGGCTTCTCTCCTGTATGAATTCTCTCATGTACAGTAAGCTCATCCTTTCTTCTAAAACATATCCCACATTCAGAACATGCAAACGGCTTCTCTCCTGTATGATGTCTCTCATGTAAAGTAAGCTCATTCTTTCTTCTAAAACATATCCCACATTCAGAACATGCAAATGGTTTCTCTCCTGTATGAATTCTCTCATGTTTATTAAGGCCACCCTTTGATCTAAAACATTTCCCACATTCAGAACATGCAAATGGCTTCTCTTCTGTATGAATTCTCTCATGTACAGTAAGCTGACACTTTCTTATAAAGCATTTCCCACATTCAGAACATGCAAATGGCTTCTCTCCTGTATGAATTCTCTCATGAATAGTAAGCTCACCCTTTGATCTAAAACATATCACACATTCAGAACATGCAAATGGCTTCTCGCCTGTATGATTTCTCTCATGTAAAGTAAGCTCATACTTTGTTCTAAAACATTTCCCACATTCAGAACATACAAACTGCTTCTCTCCTGTATGAATTCTCTCATGTACAGTAAGTTTATCCTTTGTTCCAAAACATTTCCCACATTCACAACATGCAAACAGCTTCTCTCCTGTATGAATTCTCTCATGTACAGTAAGTTTATCCTTTGTTCTAAAACATTTCCCACATTCAGAACAAGCAAACGGCTTCTCTCCTGTATGAATTCTCTCATGTGCAGTAAGCTTACACTTTCTTTGAAAACATTTCCCACATTCAGAACATGTGAACGGCTTCTCTTCTACGTGAACTCTCCTGTGTTTACCAAGACTTGCATTTGGGCTTAAACATTTCTCACTGACAGGGCAAAGAAATGTCCCAGACAGTCCTGGATTATCTGGTTCTTCTGTATTTTCTGAGGAGTGCAAAGCTTCATCTTTGATCCTTATTTCTTCTTGATCTGCTGACAGAGGCTTCATGATGTTCTCCTTAACATATGGCACTGGTTCTTCAAAAGCAATTACTGAAGACATTTTAGGACCTTTTCTGTACACCTGGAGGGGGGGAATACAATAATTGACACTGTCACCAAACGCAGCCATGTCATAATTTCCTTTATGCTGGCATGGATTGCCAGGGATTTCTTTATGATTAAAACTAAACATTTCTTGAAGCCACAGTCCCTCACCCCGTACATAGGTCTTGCATTGAGACATATAGAAATGAGATTTTAATCTACACCAGGTGAATTCTCTGTCTAAAAGGTTGCTCTGATTTAGCAGAGAGTATAAAGTTGGATGCTAAAAATCAGGATATATTCAATATGCAACATCACCCGGTCTGACAATCCGTATCTATTAAATATAAATCCGATAACGCTGCACAAAATACCTTTTTTGGTTTTAATGATACATTCCACAGGAACAAAATCCTTTTCTATCAACAAGACCAAATTAATGTCTCTTTAAATCTGAAAAATATTAAAACAACAAAACACAGACGGTTATACACAAGTGCTTTTCATTTCAGCCCATTTCCCAGAAAATATGGTGCATTCACTATTCACATTATGTTCACTGTATTTTGCTGAAAATGAAGTCGCCGAAGCAGTTATCAGACGTTGGTGAAAAGCACTGAATTGGCCTCGTTGAGTTTTGCCAAATTGAAAAAAATTAACAGATAGGATGTTAAAGCAATTATAATGTAGTAAAAAATGTGTGTAGGACCTAGACATATTATATATCCTTTTTTTTCGGCAGGTTCATAATATATCATTATTATATGTATACGTCATGCTCCAGTTTCCTCCACCACATCCAGCAGTCTGAATTTTGAATTTCCAGGCTGCTGGTCATCAGATCGATCAATTAGTCATGTGACACACAATGAGCGGCCAACGGCACCCTATGGGACCAATCACTGTAGCGAGCGGTCTCAGAAAGGCAGTGAAGGATCAGATCTGTGCATGCGTGTGAAGCTTTTATCAATCGCTCTGCGCAGGTGCTTTAAAACGTGTGTATGTAAAGTGTGTAAGTCCATAGCACTGCCCAATTTGTGGTTCCTATGCTACACAAGTTGTATAGGAGCGCAAATTGCATGAAAAAGCTTCAGGGACTTCAGGGCTCGGGAGTTCCTGAGCCGAAGAGGAGGAGCAGCAAGGGACAAAAGGGGAGTAAAATCATTAAAATATAGTAATAATAAAAAAAATAAAAAATTGTGCAGAGGCTGTCAGCAGGACCTGCCAAACTATTTAACGGCAAAAACCCGGTAACTCTATAGGGGTTATTGAGAATTTTCACAAAAAAGATGGACCACACCAAAGTAACCATAAAAGGAATCTTTATTCACTGCCCAAGGGGGCCAAAATAGTGATGCTTTGGCTCTAGGCCTTAGTCATGCATATTCCACCTTCTCACTACTCCCCTTACATACAATAAAAACAATACAATGACCTAATTGGTAGGACAGTAAACATAAGCAGTTATTCAGAAAGCATTGAAATTTCGGTGCTTTCCTCGTTTGGCGCACTTCAGTGATTCCATTTCGCTGACTCTGTGGTGAATTCAGTATTCACCGGTCACGGGGGCACCAGGCGTGAGCCAAGGTGGAGCCCCTATTCAGGGTTGATAGCCCTTTAGGTAGGAGTGCTGCTGGTTGCATAACACGCACAATAGGAGTTAAAGACACCACACAGCTGTGCAGGGAGAAAAGATGCACAGAATCCAACAACAGGACCGGCAAGGGTTAAAGGAGAGAACCACAATACACTGGCACCCAGCAGCACACAAAAGAGAACCCTTATCTATTAAACCAGGACATGACAAATTTCAGCCAGCTGCAAAAGTTAGGATCCAGGTTTTTTTCTCAGACTAAGGCCAGTGTCAGACGAGCGCACAAGATGCGCCCGTACTGACGTGCCTACCAGCTTTCGTTGCAGCGTTGTGACGCTGCAACGGGGCTGGTCAAACGCTTGAGCACGCGCACAAAACCTCCCCGTCGAAACGCTAGACACACATTGGAGGATCGTGCTTTGCAGTGCCGAGCGCACTAACTGCGCTCAGCGAGGTGGCCGGATGGGCATCAGAGTGGAAAGAACGTCCATTCTCATGGACATACCTTCCGCTCTGCAAAACGCTCGTCTGACCCAAGCGTAACAACTAAAGATTCATGGTACCATTTTCTTAAGACTGAGTACCGATGCATTTATTTAATGTCATGTGACGCTTTCCATTAAATACACACACACACACCTATCTCTCTGTCTTGTCCTCAATCTCTCACAACCCAGAGATGTAGATTTTTTTTAGAAAAAAAAAATCTAGTTGTCCATCAGACTAAACCGTGCCTGGATCAGGGATTGTGTGTTACATACGGTGTGCTCACACGGTATGCCAATATAACACAGTCCCTGATCTGGCCATTATATACTGTGTATAAATACCACACCGCTGATCCAGGCACAGTATATACACTGTATATAACACACAGTGAATGTTATAGGCAGTGTACATATAGCTGGGTGAGCTGTGCCCCCCCCCCCCTCTGATCTGGGGACCTTTTGCAGGACTTTTTTTATATTCTTTTATTAGCTGGCTGGTGTTGTGTCGGATCTGGCTCCTCCTTGAGAGCTGTTCCAACCAGCCATTTCTCACCCATTTGACACTCAGTTTTTGGGGTTTGTATTTCTTGCGAAGGCGTTTTGTATGGGAAAAAAATGTAATTTTACACTGAGAAGCGGTTAATGTAAAATATACTTAATAACTATTTGGTTTATTATTTAGGCATAAGGACCTTCTCTTTTTTTTATATATATACCAGTTTAAAGGGTCATTTTAGTTTTAGCCTATTTAATGTTATGCTGTATTTATTAAGAACATACTTTGTTTTTGCACTGTAAAACAGTACATAATTTGTATAAAACCTCATACAAAGGCTGCTTGGAACAGCTCTCGAGGAGGAACTAGACCTGACACAACACCCGGGCTGTGTGATGCTAACACAGGCATGTTCACAGCATGCACGGAGCTGAGCACTCCTCCTCCCTCCACTCTGTAGTGGAGAGAGAGGGGGCGGGCCAGCAGCGGAGAGAAGGAGGGGGTCTGATTTATAACCCCAGACAGATGCAGTGACAGGCCATATAGTGTGCACGCTGCCGATACAAATCGCAGCATGCACACAGCTTTCCCCGAGCGGACAAAGCCTTGTAAAAGGCTTCATGTCTGACGGGTGTAGGACCCAGCATGCGGGCCTGCCAGAAGGGGAGGCTGTGTATACAAACCCGGGTGCCAGGACAGCATTTACTGTCGCCATGGCGACCATGGCATTCAGGTTTGTTGACCCCTGTATTAAACGGTCCTTAAATGGCCGTCTATTCTAAGGATGAGTACAATACTGCTGGGTGAAACACAGAACCGAAGATGGAACAAGAGGGGCAAATCCAGAGACTTAGGGCTCTATTACGCTCTTAGCGTTAAAAAGCAGGCACAAGGGAGGAAAAACTGCGCCTGCAGTTTTCCCCCTTGCGCCCACGTTTTAATGCTGGATTACAATGCAGGCACAAAAAATGCTGTCTGCATTGTTATCGAGTGTAAAATCTTGGATGCTCGCGAGATCCAGCCGGTCGGCATAGTGATATGCAGGAAGAGACTGGGGGGTCTTTTTCCTTCCGCCGGCTGGAGGAGGCAATCATAACTGCGGTCCTTGCCGCGAGACAGAGGGTGAGTATGTGCTTCATTTTGTTACTTTTAAAGCTGGTGCTAACTGATTTTGCAGAGGTGGAATCCGTTAACACCAAGTCCTGGCTCTGGTTAACTTTGCGCTGACTAGAGCCAGGCGTTAATCAGCACTGGGACTTTGTAATACCAGCGCTGATTAACACTTTACGCTCCCCATGTTAAACATAGAGAGCACAAAGTACAGTAACCTTGTGCAGAGGAGCGCAAGGTACCAAACGCAAACGGGTTTTTAAAAAAAGTCAGGTACAACACACGACCAAGAGAAGATTACAGGACAGAATGGAAAATCCAAAAGGGAAGTCAAAATATTGAAGCCAAAGTCGGTACACAGGAAAATATCAAGAGCAAGCAGCACAAGTGTTAACACGAATAGAAAAGTCAAAGAGCCAGGCCAGAGACATACACAGGAATATTAATTTCACACATAGAAACAAAATAAATCAGGATAAACCAAAATAAAACAAAAGACAAGGCGACTCGACAAACAGACAAGGAAAACTAGCAACCAGAAAATAAACTGAACAATATCATACAAAGGAAAAATCCCAGAGGAAAATACTGGAAGCAGAAACGGAATCACAGGCAGAACCACAGGGAGCAAAGTGACCCTTATAACGGAGCACAGGGAAATGTGAGAGACTGCTTTATAAAGGAAGCAGGCCAGAGCTGACAGTTCATGTGGTTCAAAACCAGGCAGGCTACAGGGAAATCCTGGAGTGGAAGGTTTGGAATAAATGCCCAGATAGGAGTAAGAGCCGGCCTGGATCGGCTCACAACAGGGATCAGGGCTGGAAACGTGACATCAACACAGGGTCACTAGGCTACTAGATTGATTGACATTATGCCCCTGCTGATAACTGATGACCAGGTGGGGTTCATTAAGTCTAGACAGGGCCCCGACAACACTATCAAAGCTATGGCTTTGATGGACTCGGCAGTGCGTTTTAAGACACCATCTCTATTCTTCTCCCTTGATGCCGAGAAGGCATTCGACCGCCTTTACTGGCTGTTCCTAGAACACACGTTCTTGAAGTTTATTTTTGTTACATTAAAATTCTATTATAATTACCATATATGGAATGCCATAAACCTTTTTCAAGTTTCTTCTTAGATATCAAAATTGAAGTAAGATGCTGCACTATGCTGCACTACGCCATGGCGAGAGACACCAAAATCAGCCACACGAAATGTAGCTTCAGGTCATGTCTGGGTATTTTTTGTTAGACAGACTGGTTTATTAGATTTCAAAGAATTTATAGCCAATCAGCATACAGATACATTTCTACGTCAGAGTTTAACCAACAGTGAGACAAAGATTACAACATATGATTCAGAGATGGTTTTTCTCTAGCTTACAATGTCCGCACACCCTTTCCTGCGCAGACAGGAAATCGGCTAAATTCCACAGGCCAATATCCTATGTAAGAAAAAGACATATAGAATTTGACACTCAAAATGGGAGGGGGGATTTCACAGCCCATTTTATAAAACAGGCTTTTCAAGACAAAATATTTATATTTTATACAGGAAATTAAAATCTAACAATTCTTTTCTTTGATCACATATCACCTGTGATCATCTAAAAAGATAAACCAAACCTGGGCAATTAAACTAATTATACCTGGGCTACAGTATCCTCGCCTAATACCTCTAGATCATTCTAGATGCTCAGAGGGAAAAGAAAAAATCTGGTAATTACTCCTAAAATACCTCACTACCTTTACGATTTACAAAATGGATTCCCCAAGGAGACCCTTTATGAGCATAAAATACACCCATCTATCTAGATTCACTTTTCCAGCAAACCACACTTGGAGCGTAGGCCAAAATACCTAATCTAGACATTAAATAACTATTTATTCCAATTTCCCAAAATGTAATCCACCGAACAAGAAAAATATAATAACGTGAATGTAAAAGTTCATTTATCTAATAATCAACATGAGTCAGATCTATAACTGTGTGTTTTCCTATGTTCAGCTTCACTCCATAAAACGCATACACAACTGCATTCACACACACTCTCAAGAAATACATTCTCATTTTCACAAATCCAATCCTTTCTCGCACTTATCTAGGGGATTAAATCAAAAAATAATATCTCATAATCTAATACCGTAGTCCTTATTCAAAGCGAGATCAAGGTGTGGTCTTTTCCAACATCCCAGCTTGAGACGCATAATCATTGAATGTCATCAGAGCTCCCGCCATAGGGACTCCTGAACAAGCTGTCTCTTTGCGCTGGTTGCTTATTACCTGTGACCTTTGATCTTGGCACAAAATGTCAATGATCCATATGCAGTCATTGTGACTGTCAGATTTCTTGTAATGAAGATGTGATACGGTTTTAGCAACAATAAAGAAATTAAAAATATGGTATACCCACTAATCATATACATTCATTCATTCATTGTCACTCTCAAGTGCACGAAAACAATAAAAATTTTAATTTACACAAGAAGAGACACAGATAATAAATTTTAAAATTTCCCGCGTTCAGTGCGTCCACCCGCAGGTAATGTTGGGTGCGGATGACGCGCTGAATGCGTCCTCCCTTTGTGGCCAGCGATCGGCCAAATTCCGGCCGATCGCTGTGCCCCCCGGTGCCGGCTGACATCCTCAATTCCAGCTCAGCACCCGGGACCGCCGCCGGCACCAATAGATGTCATTGCGGCGGCGCTATGACATCTATTTCAGGCACCCCCTCCACGAGTGCAGAGGAGGTGCCTGAAAGGGAGGGGGGAGGTCCTTCGGACCTCTCTCCCTCCTGATCGCCGGGGTCCAGCGGCTGAAGGCAGGCACGGTTTCGAAGGGCACAGCCTGCCCTTCCAAACCGTGCCTGCCTTTAACCCCTTGGATGCCGGATCACGATTCAGCGCCGAAAAGCGCCAAATCGTGATCCTCTCCCGGAGCTGGCCGACATCTTGGATGTCGGCCAAGCTTCCGGGGATTGCTCCCTGATGACTGGTGTCATCGTGCATAGCGCGATGACGCCAGTCCTGGAGTTAACCCCTAACTGCCACCAATGGTGGAGATAGGGGATTCCAATGAACCCCTATCTCCCGATCCGTGGCAGCTAGGGGTTAATGTTTGGTACTGTTGGATCGACCAGAGCATGGCCTTTCCAAAGATACCAAACATGACCATGTAAAAATGAAAGAAATAAAAATAAAAAAATATTAAAACAATAATAATAAAAAAAATGAACAAGTTTTTTTAAATTTTATTTGTTAATGCAGCAATATTGTTCCCAATTCCAATAGCTGTATCACATAATCTTCCATCTAGCTTGATCAAAGTTGGCATGCATGGGTAATTTTCAGCTAAAGTAAAAAACTTGGGGAAAAAATATATTATTAACCTGTCAAAAACTTTAAAATTTATATGGTTAAAATACTTTAAAGAAACCAAGAATCCATTTTGGATACAAAGAAAAAGGAGTGGTCATGAGAGAGACAAAA
The DNA here is from genome assembly GCA_009667805.1 of Leptobrachium leishanense. Taxonomy (NCBI): domain Eukaryota; kingdom Metazoa; phylum Chordata; class Amphibia; order Anura; family Megophryidae; genus Leptobrachium; species Leptobrachium leishanense. The sequence goes on along the minus strand of RXON01002128.1, from coordinate 7,322 downwards.
TGGAGGGGGCTAGGAGAAGAATGTGAAAACTTTTTTCTACTTTTGCAACGGTCACCATTTTTTCTTAAAATGCTCTTCAATTCAAATAAAAAACACATAACAAAAATATCATAAACTGGGAAAGAAAGTATAGAAGGGCATGTTTAAAACTTGACATGTTAACTAGCACAAAGTTCTCAGAGGAAACTCTGAGAAAAAGATTCTTAATAAACATTTAAAATCAGTAGGGATGCACCGATACCGATACTAGTATCGGTATCGGGGCCGATATTGCCGTTTGCACGAGTACTTGTTACTCGTGCAAACGGCCCGATACATCCCGCCGATACCGGAAGCCGGCGCTGGGCCGGCTTGCCGGTATCCGCGGGGCTGGGGAAGCTGGCCGCGTGCATGTAAAGCACGCGGCCAGCGTTCCCCTTCGGCGCGCCAAATACTCACCCTTCCTGAAGTTCCGGTCTCTGGGCAGTGATGCGGTCACGTGGCCGCCGGGCGCTCCTGTGACACGGCCTCTCGGCTGGAGGCAGCGTCACAGATGCGCCCGGCGGCCACGTGACCGCATCACTGCCCAGAGACCGTAACTTCAGGAAGAGTGAGTATTTGGCGCGCCGGAGGGGAACGCTGGCCGCGTGCTTTACATGCACACGGCCAGCTTCCCCAGCGTTCGAGCTGGGGGCCAATCCATGAGAGCTGCGGGCAAATCCATGAGAGCTGCGGGGCCAATCCATGAGACCTGCGGGGCCAATCCATGAGACCTGGGGGCCAATCCATGAGACCTGGGGGCCAATCCATGAGACCTGGGGGCAAATCCATGAGACCTGGGGGCAAATCCATGAGACCTGGGGGCAAATCCCATGAGACCTGGGGGTAAATCCATGAGACCTGGGGGTAAATCCATGAGACCTGGGGGCCAATCCATGAGACCTGAGGGCCAATCCATGAGACCTGGGGGTAAATCCATGAGACCTGGGGGCAAATCCATGTGACCTGGGGGCAAATCCATGTGACCTGGGGGCAAACCCATGTGAGCTGGGGCAAACCCATGTGAGCTGGGGGCAAACCCATGTGAGCTGGGGCAAATCCATGTGAGCTGCGGTCAATCTCATATAAATTTTTATGAGGTCTGTTCCTATTGGAAAGCGTCACATGACATTAAATAAAAGTATCAGTACTCGGTATCGGTGAGTACTTTTAAAAAGTATCGGTACTCGTACTCGGTCTTAAAAAAGTGGTATCGGTGCATCCCTAAAAATCAGCAATCTTTATCAAGGATATTGGTTAAAAACAAACATTCAAACGTGAGGTGTTTGTGCATCTATTTTACAGCCGGTTTTATTCCCTCACTAAGAAAATTCAATGGGAGTACAGTCATACGTTGTTGCACTTCACACCAAAAAAAATAAAACTAGACAAAAGAATAGACAAAAAAATAACCGACCACGCCTCTTTTGGGAAAACTTCTAACTTATATTAAGGCAGACCCATCACCTTGATACACTAAATAGTTTTATATATATCATACATCAACTTGTATCATCCCTTCACACTTTAAATACAGCTCAAACAATTCCTTTGTCTCTTTCACATCTGCTTCGCACGCACGCCGAACGCTCTCAAACCCCGGCAAATTCCACAACAGTCACATTTTATAATGCAGGAACATTTCCACAATTCAATTGATAGTATATATTTATTCAAGGCATTAGATATATGTTATTTGTATTTATACTGTCCAATTATCCCTAATAGATACTTACCAACAAAAAGAACTACATATTCCATTATCCAACTTGCACTGCTAAACCGCACTACATATTCAATATCCAACTTGCACTGCTAAAAGATTACTAGCATTCAAAGAAAAAAAAGTCCTTATACAAACACATAACATTATACATTACAAAAAAAGAGATATTAATAAAAAAGAAAAAAATAACTTTTTTACAAAAAAAGAGAAGCAGGGGCTTTTGAAAGTTACTGTAACAGTAAAGCCCTATTGTCTCCATTTCCTGTTCTTATTTATTTTTTTGTACATGAGGCAAAGCAGTAAAGACACATAAAAACGAAGCAACCTGTAGTAAGAGAAGCAGTCCCTATACATAAATTACATATAAAAAACATAATATCAGAACTAGGAAATACAAAGCATCAAAGATAAACACATACATTAATACTGACAATACATACATTAGTAAAGACAAACATTTAAATAAACAGACGTAATCAATGGCAAGAAACAAAAGGAAAAAAAAGAAAACAAAAACAAACGTGAAATCTGAAAGAAAAAAAAAATAGTTTTCAAATCCTTTAATTCAGTTAGCGCGAACTGAGTGGTTGCATGCTTCAGAGCTCCTCTGAGAATCTGTTTTTTTGCTGAAATTCCTCTGATTTATGGGCTAAAACCAGGTTTCCTGGTGAACTTGAGATCCACTGCTGCCCCTGGACTCTGGTACTGCGACTTGCCGGGTGATAGACGACGTATTTCTGGGCCGACAGGTTCTGGACCTAGTGCGGCCTAGACAGAGCAGTCTTCTTTCTGGAGCCGGGGAGTTTCCCACAGGTCAGCACAGCCGTTTCTCCTGATTACCACCCGATACACAGCGGATGGGTAAGAAATTGCAGCCCCGCCGGGACGTCTCGGAGGGCCCTCGTCAGAGGGATATCAGAGACTCCCTGTACAGCAGCAGACTCTCCTGTAGCACGGTCCCATCACCGATGCTCCCTGCAGGCTATAGCTCCTCGAATGAGGATGATGGTTCCTGGCCCACAGATACTGCAGCAGGAATAGACTGGCAGGCTCCGTTGTCATGGGGTGATAGTGCAGCGAAGGGAAAAGCGGCAAAAAAAAGAGCACAGAAACTGAGGAAAGCAGCGGCTGCGGCTTCGTGTGGGGTCGTGGGACCTGCTGCAGGCCCTGTACGGGGTCCCTCTGATGGAGATAGAATACCCTCACCCAGTGGCGTGGAGGTACCGCAGAGGTGCGTACTTTCGCCACGGGAGAATGTGATCCGGGAGACGAATGCCTCTGTGGGGACAGAGGCCTGTCCACTTTCCTTGAAACCCTGCACTGTTGCTACCCCTACTACAGAGATAGATGACGCTCGTCCCACCACGATGGGAGACTACCGCCAGTTTATAGATGAAATAAAATCCCTGTGGACGACGGAGGTGTCTGGACTGCGGACCGAAGTTGCGTCGGTGCACTCTCAAGTGGTGGCAATACAGGCTCAGACGTCGGATGTGGCTGCGGAGCAGAACATACTTACATCGCAAGTTGACACCTTACGATCCCAAGTCGACTTACTGACTCGCTCGGTGGAGGCCCTCGAATCTAGACACCGCAGACGCAACATACGAGTCCGAGGTGCCCCGGAGTCGGTGCCAACGTCTGATTTGCTTTCCTATGTAAATCGCCTCGCTCATCATATAATAGGATCGCCCCCGATGTTTCAGAACTGTTCGTCTCAGCCTCACGGATCCGTAAGCCCGCGACGGCCCCCAGAGATTCCACGAGAGATATTATTGCGATTGCCCGGGACGTAGTGACTAAGACTCAGATTATGTCAGCTCCTGGGGCCAGGATGGCGGTGAAGTTTGAAGGGGCGACAATGTCACTATACCAAGACCTACCGTTTGTCACCCTGCTGGCGCGACGTCGCTTCCGACTGGTGACAGGGTTTCTCCATCTTAAAGTGGTTCCTTACCGTTGGGGGCTGGCTGGCTCGCTCGTGGTGACCCACGGGAACATACCATGCATCATCTCTGAGCCGGCTGAGGCTTGGCCGATGCTAGCCAGTATTGGCTTGTCTCAGGATCCGGCGACTACTTCACCAGGCTAATTTTCTTTTTGTCTAGGACATTACCTGTTGCTTTTTCTACTAGGACTTTTTGAGGCAATGTTACCCCGCATACGCTTGGTTTAGCCAGTTCTTTTCAAGTTCTTCATTGCTCGAGAGATTGCTCCCCCCTTTCCCCCCCTCTCTTTTGCTATTTTGGCATTTTTGGGCTGTACAGAGGAGTATCCTCGGTCGCCCTGGTGTCACGTCTCGGCCCTGCCCCCTGCTGGTGGTAGCAGGGATTCCTGTTAGTTTTTGTTTTCAGGCTGCAGGCCATCTGTTGGGCTTATTGGTCTGCGGTCACATGACCTGTTCTGCCCTATATGTAGGCCCAGGATTTCCCTTGATCCTTGGACCAGGATAGTCTTTCTTCTACCTAGTTCCTGTATGACTTATGATATTCTGTGTATGACCTCTGGCTCTTGTGTTTAGGACCTCTCTCTTGTCTGACCCCTGAAGTTATGATATTCCGTGTATGACCTCTGGCTCTTGTGTTTGGATCTCTCTGTCTGACCCCTGTAGTTATTGTGTTATTCTGTGTATGACCTACTGGCTTGGATTTTTGGACCTCTCTAGTATTTACCTGGTCTGTTTTAGGTATTCTTGTGTTTTGTGTATTATTTAGCTGTTTCACTCAGCAGGCATTTGGCCACGAAGCCTATTTGCTGTTGAGTGGTACTCCGGACCTTATCTGTACTCCCTGGCTGGGAGCATCTGGATCATCAATCTGCACTATTGTATTGGTATTGAGTGCTGCCCTGCAGCTTGCAAAATTCATTGTCCCTTCAGGAATATTCTGTCTGTTCATATAATTTAAGCGGTTTCACTCAGCAGGCATTTGGCCTTGAAACCAATTTGCTGTTGAGTGGTTCTCAGGGCTCTATCTGTACTTCCTGGCTGGGAGTGTCTGGATCATCTGTCTGTATCTGTTCGTATTTAGTTCTGTCTTGTGGCTTGCATATTCATTGCCTGTTATACCATATATCTGCACTAAAGGCTTCAACCTCCGCAGCTTAAAGGCTCCCCATCACACTATAGGGGGCTCACCGTTACACCTGGCCTCGTGACTAATCCACTCCTTGGCCTTCCCCACGGTCCTTGGGCTATGAGGTTTGTGCCGGGAATGTCACTTTTTGGCCTTTGCCATATTATTATTAATTTTGTTTTCCTCTGTATTATATAATTTTTCCTTCTCCCTCCTCCTCCCTTTTAATACGATGCGTATTTTAGTTCTTTTGATGTCCTTCTCCTGCCCCCCCCCTTATTATGAGACGTATTGGGTACTTTGAGTATGCTTTTGAGTCTGTCCTCTATCAAGGACAGGTTCGCCCTTCAGCGTGTTATTGCAGATGACTCATTATGACCATTGGTAGATGTTGTTTTATTTATACCGATGCCCTGTATTTACTTAAATGGATTTATGCGGCCCTGCGTGGCCACTTTCTCAACGCGGTTTAATGTCTGACTATGCAAAACTTCTAAAATAAAGAATTTAAAAAAAGATCAGCGCGCAAACATACAGCAACGCGAAAAAAATGTCAGCAGCGCGCAAAAAAAAAAAAAAAAATGGCAAGAATGCAAAAATGTAAATAGCGCAAAAGATAAATTGCTCTCAATGGGAACAAAGGAAACCATTTTGCTATATAAGAAGAAACCAGATCTAATATTTACATATCTAATTAATTAAAATAAAATGCTCAAATGACAAGCAGATATGGACGAGTCAAAAAAACTCCAGAATGGAGACAGACACAAAACGGAATTACAGCTCCACAACGGCAATACAACTAGAGACATCTCTTTTTTTTTTTTTTTTTTTTTTTTAGGAGTTCAATTTCCAGCACTATACAATACACTCAACGCAGCGGGCGAGTTCAAACAACACACGTGAGGTCCTCAAACGATTTTTCCTTTACTACAATACACAAAATGACAAAAACAAACCAAGACTAAGAGTGTCCATACTTGCAACAAAAAGGCATTAAGATTCATGATCTGAACAAACAAATGTAAAGAAGACATTCGATTGGCAGATTCCACTTCTGAGACCAATTGTTAAATTAAAATTCTATTATAATTACCATATATGGAATGCCATAAACCTTTTTCAAGTTTCTTCTTAGATATCAAAATTGAAGTAAGATGCTGCGGTACACCATGGCGAGAGACACCAATATCAGCCACACGTAATGTAGCTTCAGGTCACGTCTGGGTATTTTTTGTTAGACAGACTGGCTATAAATTCTTTGAAATCTAATAAACCAATCAGCATACAGATACATTTCTACGTCAGAGTTTAACCAACATTGAGACAAAGATTACAACATATGATTCAGAGATGGTTTTTCTCTAGCTTACAATGTCCGCACACCCTTTCCTGCGCAGACAGGAAATCGGCGAAATTCCACAGGCCAACATCCTATGTAAGAAAAAGACATATAGAATTTGACACTCAAAATGGGAGTAGGGATTTTATACAGGAAATTAAAATCTAACAACTTTTCCCCAAGGATTTATTGGAGCTATCTTGGCGCTTTACTCTAACCATAATGCTCGCATGCTGAATGCAGGTTTTTAGTTCAATGTTCTACATATTACAAATGGCACTAGACAAGGCTGCTCTCTCTCCCCTCTCTTGTATGCACTTGCACTTGAACCACTTGCCCAAGCTATTCAGCAGTCTGACGAGATCGAGGGGTTGTTGGTTAGCCCCTCTACCTGAAAGCTTAGTTTATTTACCAACGACATTCTTCTGAAGTTGACCAACCCCCTCAACTCTTTACCTGCCCTACATTCTAGACGAATACGGATGGCTCTCATATCACAAGATTAATGTTCATAAAACTCAGGCCCTACCATACGCTATCTCCGAGGTTTTTTTTTGCTGAAAATGAATAAATGGATGAATTAAAAAAAAATTAAAATGGTAATATTTTTTTACATTGAATCCTATGAGATTCGCCTGTTTAAAACTGTCAAACTGAATCACTGAAAATCTGGGCATGTCGCCAACATTCCGCTCTTCTGTGAATAGATTAACCATTATTTCTCGACGGTACAATTTCTCTGATGCTGAACGGCTGTGAAATGCACCATATTTTACTGTCAATTCATCTGTATTTGGCAAATTGACAGCTTTGTGATTAGACAAACTGCCACGATATTGCACAGTACAGAGAAATTCACGGTTCTTTGTAATTCGGTGGCAAGTTCGCCGCTTATTGAATAACCCCTATACAGGGTTATTCAGAGAGAAGTGAAAACCAGGAGAATGGCTGGAGAAGTGAAAATTCTAGGTCAAAATAGCCGATTTGGAAAGTGAAATAGAAAATTTTTCTGGTTTGGCCATTTTGACCTAGAATTTTCACTTCTCCAGCCATTCTCCTGGTTTTCACCTCTCTCTGAATAACCCTGATAGATCAAATGACTATGAAATGCACTAAATAAAAGAGAAGAATTTAGGGCTCTATTCCCCAGTGAACGTTAGTA
>RXON01002127.1:0-17414 GCA_009667805.1 Leptobrachium leishanense | reverse complement strand
AAAGCTGTCACCATTTGAAAAAAAATTTGACTACTCAAACCTCAGAAATCTATAGAGGTTAGATTTTCATCCCAATTTCCTCAAAAGTTGTAGAATGTTTTAACCTAATAACTTTTGGCTTGAAAAAGAGCTGCTTCGGCAAAAACATTGTATGGATTGTTGGTTTAAAACATTTGATCCAAGATTTATGGACTTTGTTTAAAGGTATGATAATAACAGAAAGATATAGCAAAGAAAGCTGGATGCACACCACAATAAAGTGGTCTTTTATAAATGAATTTTATTGAGAAAATACATACACAATATTCAAGGGCAAGAAAGCCCTGATATTAGGCCATATACATATATAACATCGCCATACAGATTGTCACAAGACAACAAAAGCAAGTAGTGCTAGACAAACTAATAGGGTATCCTAGAAAAACCCACTATTAACACACAACATAACACAATATGGCAGATGAAAATGAGAGGTCTAGGCAATATCAGTATCCTATGCACCAGTAAATGTTCATAAATACCTCAAACGAGCAAAACCAATGAAGAAAAGTATCTGGAAAAACACTTAGGAGAGGCGCTAGAACTGAGACCAGGTACCCCCAACGTTTCGGCGCAATGCCTTTCTCAAAAGGTTAAAAGAAAGATATATCAGGATATTTTGCTGGTGTAGTTATGACCTGCCCTGGTGGATTCAAGGTCCAACTCTGGCATTTAATAACGTTTTTTATAGTTAAATGTCTCCCTTATCTTGTAAACTGCAACATATCTATCCTATAAAAGGATAAGGTCCCGGCGTGTCCGTCGCCCAAAAAACGGACTGCGCATGCGCGACTGACATTTGAAACTGGCCGTTTAAACAAACAGGTAGCTGCGCGTGTCGGCCGCCTGCTGCAAAAAAAAAAAAAAAAAAATCGTCACGAGCCGCACGCAGCTACCCGTTTGTTTAAACTCCGCAAGCCCCGATCCTCCAGCGGTGATTTCCTCCGGCCGAGCAGGCTGCTAGGCCGGCCTCCAGGCTCAGGCGAGCCCCCGGCTTGGTTTGGGCCTACAGGCCCAGCCGAGACGGGACTCGCCTAAGCCTAGAGGCCGGCCGAGCAGCCAGCGACAGCCGGAGGACGGTCACCGCTGGAGCTCAGGCCCGAAGTTGCCAAAAAACATACTCCCCTACATTGGCCCTGAGCTCCAGCGGTGACTTCCTCCGGCCGAGCAGGCTGCTAGGCGGCCTCCAGGCTCAGGCGAGCCCCCGGCTTGGTTTGGGCCTACAGGCCCAGCCGAGCCGGGGACTCGCCTAAGCCTAGAGGCGGCCGAGCAGCCAGCGACAGTCGGAGGACAGTCACCGCTGGAGCTCAGGGCCAATGTAGGAGGATGTTGCCTACACATACTCACCTACATCGGCCCTTAGCTCCTCCAGTGATGGCGGTCCCGCTTCCAGCGTCCTCTCTTCTCCGTTGTGGTCGTCGGTATGGCGTCACGAAAGCCTTTGACCCTGGGTCAAAGGCAGTGGCGTAGCGTGGGGGGGGCTGGGGGGGCCGTGGCCCCGGGCGCAGTTTTTTAGGGGCGCATAATTTCAAAAGAAATTTGTGCCCCTAAAACTTGAGGCCCGGACTGACCCGCCGGGCCCTCGGGCGCTGCCCAAGGGCCCGCGGGTTGAGGGGACCCAGATGCCGGCAGCAGAGTGCCTGCCCGGTCCTGAAACAGTGAGTCTATCCGTGGTTGAAGGGTTATGCGGCTGCGTGCAGGCGCAGGCGGTCACGTGGTCCGGCTAATCAGGTGGTACTGAGTCTCTGTACCACCTGACTGGCGGACCGCGTTACCGCGCACGCACGCAGCGCCTCCCCTTCAACACGGACGGACTCACACGCTGTTCAGGACCGGGCAGGCACTCCCGCTGCCCGGCATCTGGGCCCCCTCAAACCCCTGCTGGATCCGGAGCTGGGGCAAGTATCCATGGTGACGTGCTAGCTGGCTGCGCTGGGCAATATCCATGTGTGAGCTGGGGCAAATCCATGTGAGAGCTGGGGCAAATCCATGTGAGAGCTGGGGCAAATCCATGTGAGAGCTGGGGCAAATCACGAGCTGGGGCATATCCATGAGCTGGGGCATATCCATGAGCTGGGGGCATTATCCATGTGTGAGCTGGGGCAAATCCATGTGTGAGCTGGGGCAAATCCATGTGTGAGCTGGGGCAATATCCATGTGTGAGCTGGCAAGGCAATATCCATGTGAGAGCTGGGGCAATATCCATGTGAGAGCTGGGGCAATATCATGTGTGAGCTGGGGCAATATCCATGTGAGAGCTGGCTGGGGCAATATTCATGTGAGAGCTGGGGCATATCGATAACGTGTTCCACAGGTTGGGGGGGGGGCACAATTCTTGGCTGGCCTCGGGCGCTGACAACCACGCTACGCCACTGGTCAAAGGCTTTTGTGATGTCATTACCGGTGACCAACAGAGAGAGGACACTGGAAGCGGGACTGCAATCGCTGGAGGAGCTAAGGGCCGATGTAGGTGAGTATGTGTGGAACCGGTGGAGGACTCGAGGCCGCTGTAGGTGAGTATGTGCTCTACACACCACACACCTGCTTGCTTGGTCGGCATCCAGGCTCAGGCGAGCCCCGGCTTGGCTTGGGCCTAGAGGCCCAGCCGAGCCGGGGACTCACCTAAGCATGGAGGCCGCCAAGTTGCCTGCTCGGGGCGTTCCTCCAGGCTCAGGCGAGTCCCCGGCTCTGCTGGCCTCTAGGCCCAAGCCGGGGGCTCGCCTAAGCTTGATACCGGCCGAGCAAGCAGGGTGGGTGTGGAGAGCACATACTCACCTACATTAGCCCTGTGCTCCAGCGGTGACTGTCCTCCGGCTGTCGCAGGCTGCTCGGCCGGCCTCCAGGCTCAGACGAGCCCCCGGTGGCTTGGACCTACAGACCCAGCCGAGCCGGGGGCTCGCCTAAGCCTGGAGGCCGGCCCGAGCAGCCTGCGACAGCCACCGCTGGAGCTCTGGGCCAATGTAGGGGGATGTTGCCTACACATACTCACCTACATCGGCCCTTAGCTCCTCAGCGATGGCAGTTCCGCTTCCAGTGTCCTCTCTCCGTTGGTCGCCGGTATGACGTCACGAAAGCCTTTGACCCCGTGGGTCAAAGGCTTTCGTGACGTCATACCGGCGACCAACGGAGATGAGGACACTGGAAGCGGGACTGCCATCGCTGGAGGCCGATGTAGGTGAGTATGTGCTCTCCACACCCACCCCCCTGCTTGCTCGGCCGGTATCCAAGCTTAGGCGAGCCCCCGGCTTGGCCTGGGCCTAGAGGCCCAGCCGAGCCGGGGACTCACCTAAGCATGGAGGCCGGCCGAATTGCCTGCTTGGGCGCGTCGTCCAGGCTCAGGCGAGTCCACGGCTCGGCTGGGCCTCTAGGCCCCAGCCAAGCCGGGGGCTCGCCCAAGCTTTGGATGCCGGCCGAGCTACTTGCTTGGCCGGCATCCAGGCTAAGGCGAGCCCCCAGCTTGGCCTGGGCCTAGAGGCCCAGCCGAGCCGGGGGCTCGCCTGAGCCTGGATGCCAGCCATATACACACACACACACACTGTAACAACACATATATGTGTATGTGTGTGTATATATATCCACATGGGGTTACAGTGTGTGTGTGTTGTGTGTATATATATATATTATATATATACGGACTGCGCATATGCGCGCAGCCCACGGGGTCTGTGGCGGTTGGAATGCGCGCGCAGCTGGGTGCGCGCGCGCCACCCGCCGCAGCACGCCAAAGCGTCCTACGGAGGTTTGCTGCGCGCGCATCCAACCTCCGTTGGACGCTTTGGGCGTGCTGCGGCAGGTGCGCGCGCGCACCCGGCTGCGCGTGCATCCAAACCCCAACAGCCTGTTACGGAGGTTGCCACGCGCCTCCCGCCGCAGGACCACCAATGTTGGAAGGTGCAAAAACAGCCCAGAGCCCAGCACCGAGCCAGCGCCTGAGCCAGAGCCAGCGCCGAGCCCAGCGCCTGAGCGCAGAGCCCAGCGCCTGAGCGCAGAGCCCAGCGCCTGAGCCCTGAGCGGCAGAGCCCAGCGCCTGAGCCCCTGAGCGCAGAGCCCAGCGCCTGAGCCCCTGACCGCAAGAGCCCAGCGCCTGAGCCCCTGAGCGCAGAGCCCAGCGCCTGAGCCCCTGAGCGCAGAGCCCAGCGCCTGAGCCCCTGAGCCCCTGAGCCCAGCGCCTGAGCCCCTGAGCAGCGCCTGGCGCCTGAGCCAGCGCCTGAGCGCCTGAGCCCAGCGCCTGAGCGCCGAGCCCAGTGCCTGAGCGCCGAGCCCAGCGCCTGAGCGCCGAGCCAGCGCCTGAGCCAGAGCCCAGCCCCTGAGCGCAGAGCCCAGCCCCTGAGCGCAGAAGCCCAGCCCCTGAGCGCAGAGCCCAGGCCCTGAGCGCAGAGCCCAGCCCCTGAGCGCAGAGCCCAGCCGAGCCCAGCGCCTGAGCCTGAGCGCAGTGCCCAGCGCCTGAGCGCAGAGCCCAGCGCCTGAGCGCAGAGGCCCAGCGCCTGAGCCCTGAGCGCAGAGCCCAGCGCCTGAGCCCTGAGCGCAGAGCCCAGCGCCTGAGCCCTGAGCGCAGAGCCCAGTGCCTGAGCCCAGCGCCCTGAACCCCTGAGCGAGAGCCCAGCCCCTGAGCGCAGAGCCCAGCCCCTGAGCTCAGAGCGCAGCGCCTGAGCCCCTGAGCTCACGAGCGCAGCGCCTGAGCCCCTGAGTGCAGAGCCCAGCGCCTGAGCCCCTGAGCGCAGAGCCCAGCGCCCCTGAGCGCAGAGCCCAGCGCCCCTGAGCGCAGAGCCCAGCGCCTGAGCCCCTGAGCGCAGAGCCCAGCGCCTGAGCGCAGAGCCCAGCGCCTGAGCCCCTGAGCGCAGAGCCCAGCGCCTGAGCCCCTGAGCGCAGAGCCCAGCGCATGAGCCCCTGAGCGCAGAGCCCAGCGCCTGAGCCCCTGAGCGCAGAGCCCAGCGCCTGAGCCTCTGAGCGCAGAGCCCAGCGCCTGAGCCCCTGAGAGCAGAGCCCAGCGCCTGAGCCCCTGAGCGCAGAGCCCAGCGCCTGAGCCCCTGAGCCCCTGAGCCCAGCGCCTGAGCCCCTGAGCCCAGCGCCTGAGCCCCTGAGCCCAGCGCCTGAGCCCCTGAGCCCAACGCCTGAGCGCAGAGCCCAGCGCCTGAGCGCAGAGCCCAGCGCCTGAGCGCAGAGCCCAGCGCCTGAGCGCAGAGCCAGCGCCCTGAACCCCTGAGCGCAGAGCCCAGCGCCTGAACCCTGAGCGCAGAGCCCAGCGCCTGAACGAGCGCAGAGCCAGCGCCTGAGCGCAGAGGCCAGCGCCTGAGCGCAGTACCTGAGCCCAGCACTGAGCAGAGCACAGAGCAGAGCGCCAAGCAGAGCACAATAGATGGCACAGAGCAGAGCACAACCCATTAAAGGCACAGAGCAGAGCACAATAAACGGCAAAGAGCCGAGCAACAGCACAATAGACTGCACAGAGCCGAGCACAATAAACGCCACAGAGCCGAGCACGGCACAATAGACTGCACAGAGCCAAGCACAATAAATGTCACAGAGCCGAGCACAACAGAAAAACGCCCACGAGCGAGCACAATAAACGCCACAGAGCCGAGCACAATAAACGCCACAGAGCGAGCACAATAAACGCCACAGAGCCGAGCACAATAAACGCCACAGAGCCGAGCACAATAAACGCCACAGAGCAGAGCACACTTAAACGCCACAGAGCCAAGCACAATAAACGCCACAGAGCCAAGCACAGCACAATAGACGGCACAGAGCACAGCACAATATAGGCACAGAGCACAGCACAATATACGGCACAGCCAATCACAGCACAATAAACGGCGCTGAGCACAGAACCAAGCACAACACAATAAACGGCGCAAGAGCACAATTAAAAGCAGAGCACAATATACAGCACGGAGCAGAGCACAGAGCCGATGTGCAGAGCCCAGCACAGAGCCGAGCAAAACAGAATAAACGCCACAGAGCCGAGCACAATAAACGCCACAGAGCCGAGCACAGTACAATAGACGGCACAGAGCCGAGCACAACAGAATAAACGGCACAGAGCCGAGCACAGAGCCAAACCCAGCACAATAAACGGCACCGAGCACAGAACCAAGCACAACGCACCACACTTATCAATAGACTGCCCTCTGGGCAGCCTTTACACCTAGTATAACTATAAAACAGTTTTCTCCGTCGCCGCTGCTAGGTGCGCGCGCATCTAGCCTGGACAACAGACACCCAAGCTCCCTGATACGCACGTGTCTGTGATCACTTTGTGCACAGTATCACCGCGGATTAGGAGCCAGGCGCCCCCTGCTGGACAGAGGGAGGACGGACAGTCTGCAACCGTCTGGCACAGGGAGGGCAGCTAATGGCAGTAAGCGGTCACCAGGGGACCTGCATGGGCCCAACCCCCTGTGACTGCAAGTCCCCTTGCACATGGCTCTGGAGGAACAGCAACAGGGGTTTGTGTGTTTATCTGTATGAGGTGTGTGTATGTGCTGTGTGTATGTTTATGCTATGTGATGTGTGTTTATGTATGAGCTGTGTGTATGTATGTGATGTGCTGTGTTTGTGTGTGTGAGCTGTGTTTGTGTGTGTGTGTGAGCTGTGTGCATGTGGCTGTATGTATGAGCTGTATGCGTGTGGCTGTATGTATGAGCTGTGTGTGTGATCTGTGTGGCTGTGTGTATATGAGCTGTGTGCGTGTATATGCTGTGGTCTGGCTGCTCGGTGCCCCCCCCCAGGGTCTGGCTGCTCGGTGCCCCCCCCAGGGTCTGGCTGCTCGGTGCCCCCCCAGGGTCTGGCTGCTCGGTTAACCCACCCCTCCCCCAAGGGTGCGGCTGTCGACGCACCCAGGATCTGGCTGCTCATACAGGTACCTTGCTCATAGATACACACACACACACCTCATACATATACACACACCCACCCACCCACCAATACACCCACCCACCCACCACATACACCCACACACACCACATACACCCACACCATACACCCACACACCACATATACACCCACCCACCACATACACACACCCACACACCCACCACATACACCCACCCACACACCACATACACCCACACACACCACATACACCCACACACACCACATACACCCACACACACCACATACACCCACACACACACCACATACACCACACACACACACCACATATACACCCACCCACCACATACACGCACCCACACACCCACCACATACACCCACCCACACACCACATACACCCACCCACACACCACATACACCCACACACACCACATACACCCAATATTCTTGAACCCAGGACATGCTTGAAAACGAGAGAAATCTCAATGTATCCTTCCTGGTAAAATCCTTTATAAATAAACTAGGTGTAAAGCCTGCCAGAGGGCAGTCTATTGATAAGTGTGGTGCGTTGTGCTTTGGTTCGGTGCCATTTATTGTGCTGTGTTTGGCTCTGTGCTCGGCTCTGTGCCGTTTATTCTGTTGTGCTTGGCTCTGTGCCGTCTATTGTACTGTGCTCGGCTCCTGTGGAGTTTATTGTGTCGGCTCTGTGGCGTTTATCTGTTTTGCTCGGCTCTGTGCTGGCTCTGCACATCGGCTCTGTGCTCTGCTCCGTGCCGTATATTGTGCTCTGCTTTTTATTGTGCTCTGCGCCGTTTATTGTGTTGTGCTTGGTTCTGTGCTTGGCGCCGTTTATTGTGCTGTGATTGGCTGTGCCGTTTATTGTGCTGTGCTCTGTGCCGTATATTGTGCTGTGCTCGCGCTGTGCCGTTTATTGTTGCTTGGCTCTGTGGCGTCTATGTGCTGGTGCTCGGCTCTGTGGCGTTTATTGTGCTCGGCTCGTGGCGTTTATTGTGCTCGGCTCGTGTTGCGTTTATTGTGCTCGCTCTGTGGCGTTAATTGTGCTTGGCTCTGTGGCGGTCTATTGTGCTGTGCTCGGCGCTGTGCCGTTTATTGTGCTTGGCTCTTGTGGCGTCTATTGTGCTGTGCTCGCTCTGTGGCGTTATTGTGCTCGGTCTGTGGCGTTTATTGTGCTCGTCTGTGGCGTTTTTGTGCTCGGCTCTGTGGCGTTTATTGTGCTTGGCTCTGTGGCGTTATTCTGTTTTGCTCGGCTCTGTGCTGGGCTCTGCAATCGGTCTGTGCTCTGCTCCGTGCCGTTATATGTGCTCTGCTTTTTATTGTGCTCTGCGCCGTTTATTGTGTTGTGCTTGGTTCTGTGCTCGGCGCCGTTTATTGTGCTGTGCTTTGTGCCGTTTATTGTGGCTGTGCTTGGCTCTGTGGCGTTTATTGTGCTCGGCTCTGTGCCGTCTATTGCTGCTGTCGGCTCTGTGGCGTTTATTGTGCTCGGCTCTGTGGCATTTATTGTGCTCGGCTCTGTGGCGTTTATTGTGCTCGGCTCTGTGGCGTTTATTGTGCTCGGCTCTGTGGTTTATTGTGCTCGGCTTCTGTGGCGTTTATTGTGCTCGGCTCTGTGGCGTTTATTGTGCTCGGCTCTGTGCGCTTTATTGTGCTCGGCTCTGGTGGCGTTTATTGTGCTCGGCTCGGTGGCGTTTATTGTGCTCGGCTCGGTGGCGTTTATTGTGCTCGGCTCGGGGTTTATTGTGCTCGGCTCTGTGGCGTTTATTGTGCTCGGCTCTGTGGCGTTTATTGTTGCTCGGCTCTGTGCCTTTAATGGGTTGTGCTCTGCTCTGTGCCATCTATTGTGCTCTGCTTGGCGCTCTGCTCTGTGCTCTGCACTCGGCGCTGGGCTGTGTTCAGGTACTGGCTCAGGCGCTGGGCTCTTGCTCTCAGGCGCTGGCTCTGCGCTCAGGCGCTGGCTGCAGGGCTGGGCTTCTGCGCTCAGGCGCTGGGCTCAGGCGCTGGCTCTGCGCTCAGGCGCTGGGCTCTGCGCTCAGGCGCTGCGCTCAGGCACTGGGCTCTGCGCTCAGGCGCTGGGCTCAGGCGCGGGCTCTGCGCTCAGGCGCTGGGCTCAGGCGCTGGGCTCTGGGCTCAGGCGCGTGGGCTCTGCGCTCAGGCGCTGGGCGCTGGGCTCTGGCGCTCAGGCGCTGGGCTCAGGCGCTGGGCTCAGGTGCTGGGCTCAGGTGCTGGCTCTGCGCTCAGGCGCTGGGCTCAGGCGCTGGGCTCTGCGCTCAGGCGCTGGGCTCTCGCGCTCAGGCGCTGGGCTTGCGCTCAGGCGCTGGCATCAGGCGCTCGGCTCTGCGCTCAGGCGCTGGGCTCTGCGCTCAGGCGCTGGGCTCTGCGCTCAGGCGCTGGGCTCAGGCGCTGGGCTCTGCGCTCAGGCGCTGGGCTCTGCGCTCAGGCGCTGGGCTCAGGCGCTGGTCTCTGCGCTCAGGCGCTGGGCTCAGGCGTGGGCTCTGCGCTCAGGCGTGCGGCTCTGCCGCTCAGGCGCTGGGCTCTGCGCTCAGGCGCTGGCTCAGGCGCTGGGCTCTGCGCTCAGGCGCTGGGCTCAGGCGCTGGGCTCTGCGCTCAGGCGCTGGGCTCAGGCGCTGGGCTCAGGCGCAAGGCGCTGGGCTCAGGCGCTGGGCTCTGGCTCAGGCGCTGGGCTCTGCGCTCAGGCGCTGGGCTCTGGGCTTCAGGCTCTGCGCTCAGGCGCGTGGCAACCTCCGTAACAGGCTGTTGCGTTGGGATGCGCGCGCGCCACCTACCGCAAGCACGCCCAAAGCGTCCAACGGAGGTTGGATGCGCGCGCAGCAAAACCTCCGTAGGACGCTTTGGGCGTGCTGCGGCGGGTGGCGCGCGCGCACCCGGCTGCACGCGCATCCAACCGCCACAGCACCCCGTGGGCTGCGCGCATGCGCAGTCCATACATATATACACACACACACACACACACACACACACACACACACACACACACACACACACACACACACACACTGTAACCCCATGTGGATATATATACACACATATATGTTTTTACAGTGTGTGTGTGTATGGCCGGCATCCAGGCTTCAGGCGAGCCCCAGGCTCGGCTGGCCTAGAGGCCCAGCCGAGCCGTGGACTCGCCTGAGCCTGGGAGACGTCCGAGCAGGCAATTCGGCCGGCCTCCATGCTTAGGGGCCAAGCCGGGGGGGCCAAGCCGGGGCTCACCTAAGCTTGGATACCGGCCGAGCAAGCAGGGTGGGTGTGGAGAGCACATACTCACCTACATCGGCCTCAGCGATGGCAGTCCCACTACCAGTGTCCTCTCTCTGTGGTCACCGGTATGACAACACAAAAGCCTTTGACCCAGGGTCAAAGGCTTTTCGTGACGTCATACCGACGACCAACGGAGACACAGAGGACGCTGGAAGCGGGACCGCCATCGCTGGAGGAGCTAAGGGCCGATGTAGGTGAGTATGTCTAGGCAACATCCTCCTACATTGGCCCTGAGCTCCAGCGTGGACCGTCCTCCGGCTGTCGCTGGCTGCTCGGCCGGCCTCTAGGCTTAGGCAAATCCCCGGCTCTGCTGGGCCTGTAGGCCCGAGCCAAGCCGGGGCTCGCCTGAGCCTGGAGGCCGGCCTAGCAGCCAGCGACAGCCGGAGGAAGTCACCGCTGGAGCTCCGGGCCAATGTAGGGGGATGTTGCCTACACATACTCACCGACATCGGCCCTTAGCTCCTCCAGCGATGGCGGTCCCGCTTCCTCTCTCTCTTCGTTGGTCGCCGGCATGATGTAACGAAAGCCTTTGACCCCGGCATTTTGACCCGGGGTCAAAGGCTTTCGTGACGTCATACCGGCGACCAACGAAGAGAGAGAGGACGCTGGAAGCGGGACCGCCATCGCTGGAGGAGCTAAGGGCCGATGTCGGTGAGTATGTGTGGACCGGTGGAGGACTCGAGGCCGATGTAGGTGAGTATATGCTCTCCACACCCACCCTGCTTGCTCGGCGGTTCCACAAGCTTAGGTGAGCCCCCGGCTTGGCTTGGGCCTAGAGGACCTGTCGAGCCGGGGACTTGCCTGAGCATGGAGGCCGGTCGAGTTGCATGCTCTGATTCGGGCGTCCTCCAGGCTCAAGTGAGTCCCCGGCTCGGCTGGCCTCCTAGGCCAACGCCATGCGGGGGGCTCGCCTAAGCTTGGATACCGGCGAGCAAGCAGGGTGGGTGTGGAGAGCACATACTCACCTACATTAGCCCTGAGCTCCAGCGGTGACTGTCCTCCGGCTGTCGCAGGCTGCTCGGCCGGCCTCCAGGCTCAGGCGAGCCCCCGGCTTTTGGCTTGGGCCTACAGGCCCAGCCGAGCCGGGGGCTCGCCTAAGCCTGGAGGCCGGCCGAGTTGCCTGCGACAGCCACCGCTGGAGCTCCGGGCCAATGTAGGGGGATGTTGCCTACACATACTCACCGACATCGGCCCTTGGCTCCTCCAGCGATGGCGGTCCCGCTTCCAGCGTCCTCTCTCTCTTCGTTGGTCGCCGGCATGATGTAACGAAAGCCTTGACCCCGGCATTTTGACCCGGGGTCAAAGGCTTTCGTGACGTCATACCGGCGACCAACGAAGAGAGAGAGAGGACGCTGGAAGCGGGACCGCCATCGCTGGAGGAGCTAAGGACCGATGTCGGTGAGTATGTGTGGACGGTGGGACTCCGAGGCCGATGTAGGTGAGTATATGCTCTCCACACCCACCCTGCTTGCTCGGCCGGTTACCAAGCTTAGGTGAGCCCCCGCTTGGCTTGGGCCTAGAGGACCTGTCGAGCCGGGGACTTGCCTGAGCATGGAGGCCGGTCGAGTTGCATGCTCGGGCGTCCTCCAGGCTCAAGTGAGTCCCCGGCTCGGCTGGGCCTCTAGGCCAACGCCATGCCGGGGGCTCGCCTAAGCTTGGATACCCGAGCAAGCAGGATGGGTGTGGAGAGCACATACTCACCTACATTAGCCCTGAGCTCAGCGGTGACTGTCCTCCGGCTGTCGCAGGCTGCTCGGCCGGCCTCCAGGCTCAGGCGAGCCCCCGGCTTGGCTTGGGCCTACAGGCCCAGCCGAGCCGGGGGCTCGCCTAAGCCTGGAGGCCGGCCGAGTTGCCTGCGACAGCCACCGCTGGAGCTCCGGGCCAATGTAGGGGGATGTTGCCTACACATACTCACCGACATCGGCCCTTGGCTTCCTCCAGCGATGGCGGTCCCGCTTCCAGCGTCCTCTCTCTCTTCGTTGGTCGCCGGCATGATGTAACGAAAGCCTTTGACCCCGGCATTTTGACCGGGGTCAAAGGCTTTCGTGACGTTCATACCGGCGACCACGAAGAGAGAGAGAGGACGCTGGAAGCGGGACCGCCATCGCTGGAGGAGCTAAGGACCGATGTCGGTGAGTATGTGTAGGCAACATCCTCTTACATTGGCCCGGAGCTCCACCGGTGGCTGTCCTCTGGCTGTCGCAGGCTGCTAGGCCGGCCTCCAGGCTTAGGCGAGTCCCCGGCTCGGCTGGGCCTGTAGGCCCAAGCCAAGCCGGGGGCTTACCTGAGCCTGGAGGCTGGCCTAGCAGCCTGCTCGGCCGGAGGAGGTCACCGCTGGAGCTCAGGGCCGATTTAGGGGAGTATGTTTTGGGAACTTCGGTCCTGAGCTCCAGCGGTGACCGTCCTCCGGCTGTCGCTGGCTGCTCGGCCGGCCTCTAGCTTAGGCGAGTCCCCGGCTCGGCTGGGCCTGTAGGCCCAAGCCAAGCCGGGGGCTCGCCTGAGCCTGGAGGCCGGCCTAGCAGCCTGCTCGGCCGGAGGAGGTCACCGCTGGAGCTCAGGCCGATTTAGGGGAGTATGTTTTGGGAACTTCGGTCCTGAGCTCCAGCGGTGACCGTCCTCCGCTGTCGCTGCTGCTCGCCGGCCTCTAGCTTAGGCGAGTCCCCGGCTCGGCCTGTAGGCCCGACCAAGCCGGGGCTCGCCTGAGCCTGGAGGCCGGCCTAGCAGCCAGCGACAGCCGGAGACGGTCACTGCTGGAGGATCGGGGCTTGCGGTGTCTAAACACACGGGTAGCTGCCGCGCGCGCTCGTGCCGATTTTTTTTTTTTTTTTTCTGCAGGCGGCCGACACGCGCAGCTACCTGTTTGTTTTAACGGCCACTTTTCAAATGTCCGTCGCGCATGCGCAGACCGCTTTTTGGCGACGGACACTTGAAGGCTTACTCTTTTAATAGTATAGATAAATAAATAAATAAATATCACCCACACACACCACATATACACCCACACACCACATATACACCCACACACCACATATACACCCACACACCACATACACACCCACACACCACATACACACCCACACACCCACCCACACACCACATACACCCACCCACACACCACATACACCCATCCACACACCACATACACCCACCCACCACATACATCATACACCCACCCACCACATACACCATACACCCACACACACCACATATACACCCACACACACCACATATACACCCACACACACCACATACACACCACACACACACCACATACACCCACACACACCACATACACACCCACACACACCACATACACACCCACACACACCACATACACCCACCCACACCACATACACCCACCCACCACATACAACCCACCCACACACCACATACACCCACCCACACACCACATACACCCACCCACACACCACATACACACACCCACACACCACATACACACACACACACCACATACACACACACACCACATACACACACACACCACATACACACACACACCATACACACACACACCCACCCACACACACACACCCCATACGCAGCAGTGCGATGGGTATAAGAGTCTATAAAGTGCAACAGTGTCTGAATGTGCAAAATGTGCAAATTCAATGATATCCAATACAACAGTATGAATACCAGTGGGAAAAATTCCTTAAAGTTTACTTCTCTATGTTCAAGCGATGCACAAATATAGTCCTCCTTTCTTGGTCTGTGTATCTCTTGCCGTCTCTCAATAGTGGAGAGGATAGCCAGAAACAAGAAAAAAGAGAGAAAGAAAAAAAAAAAAAAATGGAGGCGAGAGAAAAAATGAAGAAATAATCGTGCAGAAAATCCCAATTAAATATGGCAAATAAATCACTCGTAGGAATATGGAAACTCACATTTATAAGAGCCCAAAAAATCCCTGGCTCTAAGTTTAGGAGCTTCCAGCCATATAGAGGGTGGCGTATCCCTTCTTAAATCTTCAACTCTGGTTGCGATGGCTACAATAAGATAATAGACAGCGCTCCCATAGTATATTACCGTATTATGATAAAAAAGAGGTGATAATGTAATGAACTCACCAGATATGGAGCCTCTTCCACGCAGGCTCACTCAATACAGCGTCAGGTACACTATGGTGGATAATCCAGAACCCCTTCTCAACCGTCTGAGGGCCAGATATCGGGAGCTTCCAAGCGGTGGCAAGTATATATCCAAGAGAGTAGTCAATAGAATATAAACCATATAAAATATATTAAAAAAATAATTGCATATTAAAAAATGGACAGATGCGTTACCGAGACGCATTTCGGCATTAACAGCCTTCCTCAGTCGGTATATTTAGGTGCACTATTGTCCAAAAAATCTCCAAACTGGTGCAAAAGTAAAAAAAGTCCTCTTTTATAGTCCTTTCATGGGATTATGTGAACCACATGAACATAAGACTTCCTGCATCCTGTTGTGTGACCTCTGTGATTTCATATCCAGTTCATTACCCAGAGGTGCTTTGCAGTAATCACCTGACAGAGTAAACAAAAAACCACCCCACTGACAACCAGGAAAAGGAAGTAAATAAAAAAAATTAGGGTTCCACCGATACCGATACTAGTATCGATATCGGTGCCGATACCGGGTACTGCAGGAGTACTTGGTACTCGTGCAGTACCCCCGATATTTTTTCCGATACTGGAAGCCGGCATTGAGCCGCTTGCCGGTATCCGAGGGCTGCGGCGCTGTCCGAATGCTCTATCGGCATTCAGACAGGCCCTGCAGCTGCTCTCCTCACTTTGTTTAATACTTACCTTCCTTCAGCGACGCCGGTAAAGTCTTCGCGGCGCGCTCCTTGGAAGGACCGCAGCCGCGACCACGTGGAGCCATGTGATCGCGGCTGGGGTCTTTCAACGAGCGCCGCGCGCGGAAACTTTCCCGGCGTCGCTGAAGGAAGGTAAGTATTAAACAAAGTGAGCAGCTGCAGGGCCTGTCCGAATGCAGATAGAGCATTCAGACAGGCCCTGCAGCTGCTCTCCGCTCATACTTACCTTCCTTCAGCCACGCCGGGAAAGTTTCCGCGCGTCGCGCGCGCGCTCGTTGAAGGACCCCAGCCGCGATCACATGGTCCCACGTGGTCGCGCTGGGGTCCTTCCAAGGAGCGCGCGCGCGAAGACTTTACCGGCGGCGCTGAAGGAAGGTAAGTATGAGCGGAGAGTGGGGGGATCCATGAGCAGGGGGCATATCCATGAGCAGGGGGGCATATCCATGAGCAGGGGCGGCATATCCATGAGCAGGGGGGCATATCCATGAGCAGGGGCGGCATATCCATGAGCAGGGGGCATATCCATGAGCAGGGGGCATATCCAGGAGCAGGGGGGCATATCCATGAGCAAGGGGCGCATATCCATGAGCAGGGGGGCATATCCATGAGCAGGGGCGGCATATCCATGAGCAGGGGCGGCATATCCATGAGCAGGGGGGGTTTCCATGAGCAGGGGGGCATATCCATGAGCAGGGGGGCATATCCATGAGCAGGGGGGCATATCCATGAGCAAGGGGGGCATATCCATGAGCAGGGGGCATATCCAGGAGCAGGGGGGCATATCCATGAGCAAGGGGCGGCATATCCATGAGCAGGGGGGCATATCCATGAGCAAGGGGGGCATATCCATGAGCTGGGGGCAATTATCCATGAGCAGGGGGGGCAATTATCCATGAGCTGGGGGGCAATTATCCATGAGCTGGGGTCAGGATATCCATGAGCTGGGGCAATATCCATGAGCTGGGGCAATATCCATGAGCTGGGGCAAATCCACGAGACCTGGGGGCTTTATAGGAGGTCTGTTCTTATTGGAAAGCGTCACATGACATAAAATAAAAGTATCGGTAATTGGTATCGGTGAGTACTTGAACAAAAGTATCGGTACTCGTACTCGGTCTTAAAAAAGTGTTATCGGTGCATCCCTAAAAAAAATAAACACTGCTGCTCAAATAGGCAACAAACAAAATACATGGAGCCTGGAGATAAATGTCCCTCTGTGTATGCATCGCAAGTCCACAAAGGGGCACACTGTATCAGAATAACACATTAACTCTGTGCTCAATGTCCAAACCATATATGAAGAAACGGGACCATATACAGAACCCATTATATTAAAAACACATTGTCATTAGCATCAATAAGAACATATGTACCGCATGCCAGCTAAGAGAATACACATGCCCATAAAGAATAAAAAATAAAAAATATATTTAAAGGAAAAGGTCTATATTTGATTTTCCTAAAATGATAATCAGAATCCGGAGGGCCTCGCTTGTAGAGCGGTCAAGAAACTGGAACCTTTCTGGAGAGGCGGTAGTTTGGAGAAGAGATTAGGTGAAGAGATGAAATGGATCTATTTGATGAATTCACTACAACCATACGGATTGAACGCTGATTTCGAACTTTGCCATTTTCTTAATGAATAATGGCCCTTTTGTTGGTACTCGATTTTCTTTATATACGTACATCTACAGCTTATTTTCCTTTTTTCTTTTGACTTTAGATGCAGCAAATATATTTATCCCTCCCCTTCATGTATTATTATATAATTTTACAGCATCTCCTTCCTATCCAATTAGAGGAATTATCTATAGGTGTGATAGACTGTGGTTCATTAGATGCATTACATGATTATACCCATTCATCTATATACATGTGCACATATATGTATATATTATACAAGTTTATATTTATCTCCTTCCTATCTAGAATAATTGTATTTAGATGTGATAGACAGTGGTTCACTAGCCCCTTCCCCCCCCCCATCTATATAATAAAACAGTTTTAAAGTCCGTCGCCGTCAAGCGCTGAGTGCGCATGCGCGACGGACATTTAAAAACTGTTAGAGAAAAAAAAAAAGTGGAGCCGCTGGAGAGGCGCGCGCCTCTCCCTGTCTCACCTCCTCACAGCTCAGTCACTGAGGAGGTGAGAGAGGCGCTTTGCGCGCGCCTCTCCAACGGCTCCGCTTTCTTTTGTTTTGCCTACCGACCGGGCCCTCAGCCCTGACTGCCGGTGTGCATCCCTGCTCGCCGAGGCTGGGCCCATGTGTGCCCACCGGCGAGCAGGGACTTGAAGTAAGCCGCCGACGGCCCCCTCTGATGATGTCAGAGGAGGCCCGCCGGCGGCCATCTTGAAGTCCCTGCTCGCCGATGGGCTCAGCCTCCGGCGAGCAGGGACTTCAAGATGGCTGCTGGCGGGCCCCCTCTGATGT
>RXON01002125.1:0-22143 GCA_009667805.1 Leptobrachium leishanense | reverse complement strand
TTCTCGATTCACACCCCCCCCCCGGACCCGTCGCGTTTCTCCATTCACCCCCCCCCCGGACCCGTCGCGTTTCTCCATTACCCCCCCGGACCTTGCATTTCTCCATTCACCCCCCCGGACCTGTCTCTATAGGGGAGTTCAGTCCTCTGTTGTTTTGTAATAAAAGCTTTATCTTGTTCCGGTGCCGTAATGACCGGATTTCACGACCAATAGAACCGGTTACAAATGTCCACACACGGAACGTGCACGCTCTGAATGGCTGTACGCTGTTATATACATGATGTAACCAGCTGGGGGCTTTAGGCTAGGGTCAGACTAGCGCAGTTTTAACGTGCGTTTAGCCGCACGAAATCACGGCCGTACTAGCAGCAAATGACGTCCAATGCCGGGGAACATGCGACGAACGGCCGCACGAAAGTTCGTCCGCGCAACGCAAGTGGCCAACGAACGCATTTTTTCGAGAACGTCAAACCGCTACTACTGACGTACAGAGTGCGCTGCGGCCGCATAGCGGCGTGTGTGCGTGATTAGGAGACGTCAGACGCTGCTAATGTCCGGCCAACATAACGTCCAGACTCAAAAAGTGTTTTATTGATGATCCGTACAAAATCACGGACGAAAAGGCGCATCGTATGACCGCTATCGCGTATTCCGGGGGAAAATACGTACGTTCGTTCGACCGCACTTTTTCACGGACGACGTGAAAAATGCGTTCGTCTGACCCTAGCCTTAATCCCGGGTTTGACAAAACGCAGGGTCCAGGTACACACAGTTTCCACCTCTGGGTCCTAAATCTCTGGGATATTGCGACAAAATCTCCATAGAAAACCCTTCCTGGCTCCTAAAAATGTGCGTGTGGCTCCTGGGCTTTAATTCAGATGTAAATCCAGAGTCGCTTAAAGGTGTTTATCACCCTCTGGCTTTACACTGGCCTCAGAGGGACCGGCTGTCTGACATGTGAGCCGGTGATTTATTGGGGGGGGGGTATTATCTCCTGCTGCAGCACATCAGGACTTATCCTGAGTAAATGCGTCACGTTGCCGTGAATGTAATAACAAGACAAAGATTTGCATTTGATTGCTGGAATATCTGGGACGGGGGAGTGCAATTCCCGGTTACACAGAACCAAGCAGGAAACGGATTGAGCTAAATGGACCTTTAACTCTTTCACACCCAAAATGTGTATAAAACCAAACCACTTGTACACAGCTTCATAATGCAGGCTGGTTTAATGTTTTCCTGGGGCAGGTGGGGGATTAAATCCCCAGTGAGATCTCCCTCCTCTCCCCCTGTATTACTGTAAAGAAGCTGCAAGGAGCAACTCACACTCACTGTAACAAAAAGCTCAACAAACTTTACTGCATCATTCCAGCAGCCAGGGATGTGTCAGAATAGAGGGAGAGCTGTGGGGTCAGTGGCTGCTGTACAGGGATAAGATTCAGGGGATTATAATGAGTGTAAATCCCTGTACAGTACAGATACAAGGTGTTGCTGTAATTGCCATACACAGGCATTATGCAGCACATACAGATACAAGTGTTGCTGTAATTGCCATACACAGGCATATGCAGCACATACAGATACAAGGTGTTGCTGTAATTGCCACACACAGGCATTATGCAGCACATACAGATACAGGGTGTTGCTGTAATTGCCATACACAGGCATTATGCAGCACATACAGATACAAGGTGTTGCTGTAATTGCCAACAACAGGCATTAATGCAGCACATACAGATACAAGGTGTTGCTGTAATTGCCATACACAGGCATTATGCAGCACCTACAGATACAAGGTGTTGCTGTAATTGCCATACACAAGCATTATGCAGCATATACAGATACAAGTGTTGCTGTAATTGCCATACACAGGCATTATGCAGCACATACAGATACAAGGTGTTACTGTAATTGCCTAACACAGGCATTATGCGGCACATACAGATACAAGGTGTTGCTGTAATTGCACCACAGGCATTATGCAGCACATACAGATACAAGGTGTTGCTGTATTGCCACACACAGGCATTATGCTGCACATACAGATACAAGGTGTTGCTGTAATTGCCATACACAGGCATTATGCGGCACATACAGATACAAGGTGTTGCTGTAATTGCCATACACAGGCATTATGCAGCACATACAGATACAAGGTGTGCTGTTAATTGCCACACACAGGCATT
Organism: Leptobrachium leishanense; assembly: GCA_009667805.1. Lineage (NCBI taxonomy): Eukaryota > Metazoa > Chordata > Amphibia > Anura > Megophryidae > Leptobrachium > Leptobrachium leishanense. Next base: position 19,957 of record RXON01002125.1, on the reverse strand, counting down.
ATCGGCACATACAGATACAAGGTGTGCTGTATATTGCCACACACAGGCATTATGCGGCACATACAGATACAAGGTGTTGCTGTAATTGCCACACACAGGCATTATGCAGCACAAACAGATACAAGGTGTGCTGTAATTGCCATATCAGAGGTATTATGCAGCACATACAGATACAAGGTGTTGCTGTAACTTGCCATACAGAGGTATTATGCAGCACATACAGATACATAGGTGTCGCTGTAATTGCCATACACAGGCATTATGCAGCACATACAGATACAGTCAGGTCAGAAATATTGGGACATGACACATTGTAACATCTTTGGCTCTATACCCACCACAATGGAGTTGGAATGAAACAAACACAATGTGCTTTAACTGCAGACTGTCAGCTTTAATTTGAGGGTATGTACATCCAACTCAGGTGAACGGTGTAGGACTTACAGCAGTTGCAGATGTGCCCCCACTTTGTTAAGGGACCAAAGGTAATGGGACAATGGCTTCTCAGCTGTTCCATGGCCAGGTGTGTGATATTCCCTCATTACCCCAATTACAATGTGCAGATAAAAGGCCCAGAGTTCATTTCAAGTGTGCGATTTGCATTTGGAATCTGTTGCTGTCAACTCTCAAGATCAGATCCAAAGAGCTGTCACTATCAGTGAAGCAAGCCATCATTAGACTGGAGAAACAAAACAAACCCATCAGAGAGATAGCAAGAACATTAGGTGTGGCCAAAACAACTGTTTGGAACATTCTCAAAAAAGAAGCAACGCACCGGTGAGCCTCAGCAATACCAAAAGACCCGGGAGACCACGGAAACAACTGGGTGGATGACCGAAGAATATTTCCCTGGTGAAGAAAACACCCTTCACAACAGTTGGCCAGATCAAGAACACTCTCCAGGAGGTAGGTGTATGTGTGTCAAAGTCACAATCAAGAGAAAGACTTCACCAGAGTGAATACAGAGGTTCACCACAAGATGTAAACCATTGGTGAGTCTCAAAAACCGGAAGGCCAGATTAGAGTTTGCCAAACAACACCTAACAAAGCCTTCACAGTTCTGGAACAAGATCCTATGGACAGATGAGACCAAGATCAACTTGTACCAGAGTGATGGGAAGAGAAGAGTATGGAGAAGGAAAGGAACTGCTCATGATCCTAAGCATACCACCTCATCAGTGAAGCATGGTGGTGGTAGTGTCATGGCGTGGACATGTATGGCGGCCAATGGAACTGCTTCTCTTGTATTTATTGATCATGTGACGCTGACAAAAAAAGCAGCAGGATGAATTCTGATTGTTTGGGGCAATATTATCTGCTCACATTCAGCCAAATGCTGCAGAACTCATTGGACGGCGCTTCACAGTGCAGATGGACAATGACCCAAAGCATACGGCAAAAGCAAGCAAAGAGTTTTTGAAGGGACAGAAGTGGAATGTTATGCAATGGCCAAGTCAATCACCTGACCTGAATCCCATTGAGCTGCATTTCACTTGCTGAAGACAAAACTGAAGGGAAAATGCCCCAAGAACAAGCAGGAACTGAAGACAGTTGCAGTAGAGGCCTGGCAGAGCATCACCAGGGATGAAACCCAGCGTCTGGTGATGTCTATGCGTTCCAGACTTCAGGCTGTGATTGACAGCAAAGGATTTGTAACCAAGTATTAAGAAGGGAAAGTTTGATTTATGATTATTATTCTGTCCAATTACCTTTGGTCCCTTAACAAGTGGGGGCACATCTGCAAACTGCTGTAAGTCCTACACCGTTCACCTGAGTTGGATGTACATACCCTCAAATTAAAGCTGACAGTCTGCAGTTAAAGCACATTGTGTTTGTTTCATTCCAACTCCATTGTGGTGGTGTATAGAGCCAAAGATGTTACAATTGTGTCCATGTCCCAAGATTTCTGGACCTGACTGTACAAGGTGTTGCTGTAATTGCCACACACAGACATTATGCGGCACATACAGATACAAGGTGTTGCTGTAATTGCCACACACAGACATTATGCAGCACATACAGATACACGGTGTTGCTGTAATTGCCACACACAGGCATTATGCGGCACATACAGATACAAGGTGATACTGTAATTGCCATACACAGGCATTATGCAGCACATACAGATACAAGGTGTTGCTGTAATTGTCATACACAGGCATTATGCGGCACATACAGATACAAGGTGTTGCTGTAATTGTCATACACAGGCATTATGCGGTACATACAGATACAAGGTGTTGCTGTAATTGCCACACACAGACATTATGCGGCACATACAGATACAAGGTGTTGCTGTAATTGCCACACACAGACATTATGCAGCACTACAGATACACGGTGTTGCTGTAATTGCCACACACAGGCATTATGCGGCACATACAGATACAAGGTGATACTGTAATTGCCATACACAGGCATTAATGCAGCACATACAGATACAAGGTGTTGCTGTAATTGTCATACACAGGCATTATGCGGCACATACAGATACAAGGTGTTGCTGTAATTGTCATACACAGGCATTATGCGGTACATACAGATACAAGGTGTTGCTGTAATTGCCATACACAGGCATTATGCAGCACATACAGATACAAGGTGTTACTGTAATTGCCATACACAGGCATTATGCAGCACATACAGATACAAGGTGTTGCTGTAATTGTCATACACAGGCATTATGCGGCACATACAGATACAAGGTGTTGCTGTAATTGTCATACACAGGCATTATGCAGCACATACAGATACAAGGTGTTGCTGTAATTGCCACACAGGCATTATGCGGCACATACAGATACAAGGTGTTGCTGTAATTGCCATACACAGGCATTATGCGGCACATACAGATACAAGGTGTTGCTGGTAATTGCCATACACAGGCATTATGCGCACATACAGATACAAGGTGTTGCTGTAATTGTCACACAGGCATTATGCAGCACATACAGATACAAGGTGTTGCTGTAATTGTCATACACAGCATTATGCAGCACTACAGATACAAGGTGTTGCTGTAATTGCCACACACAGGCATTATGCAGCACATACAGATACAAGGTGTTGCTGTAATTGCCATACACAGGCATTATGCGCACATACAGATACAAGGTGTTGCTGTAATTGCCACACACAGGCATTATGCGGCATATACAGATACACGGTGTTGCTGTAATTGTCATACACAGGCATTATGCAGCACATACAGATACAAGGTGTTGCTGTAATTGCCATACACAGGCATTATGCAGCACATACAGATACAAGGTGTTGCTGTAATTGCCATACACAGGCATTATGCAGCACATACAGATACAAGGTGTTGCTGTAATTGTCATACACAGGCATTATGCGGCACATACAGATACAAGGTGTTGCTGTAATTGTCATACACAGGCATTATGCAGCACATACAGATACAAGCAGGGTTATCCAAAGAGATTCGAAAAGTCACCGCACGTTCGGTGACTTTTCGTTCTCTTCAATTCGGTTCCTTTTGTCGATCCCATTTCGGTGACCCTGCGGTGTATTCAGCAAACACCACAGGGTCCCCGAATTGCAGGGAAAGGTCGCCGTAAAGCCACCGAAAACTAACCGCAAAACCCACCGACATGCAGGCTGAAAACCCCCAAAAACATCTGGATAAGGCTAGGGTCAGACTGAGGCAGTGCGAACGCGCGTTCTGGCGCACATAATTACGGCCGCACTAGCAGCAAATGCCGGGCAATGACGGCCAATATACGAAGTAACCGCACGGCCGCAAAAAGTCCGGCTGCGCACCGCAAGTGAAAATGAACGCATTTTTTCGAGAGAACGTTAAACCACTAGTACTGACGTACAGAGTGCGCTGCGTCCGCTAGCGGCGTGTGTGCGTGATTAGGAGACGTCAGACGCTGCTAATGTCCGGCCAACATAACGTCCAGACACAAAAAGAGTTTTATTGATGATCCGTACAAAATCACGGATGAAACTGCGCATCATATGACCGCTATTGCGTATTCCGTGAGAAAATACGTCCATTCTTCGAACGCACATTTTCACGGACAACGTGAAAAATGCGTTCGTCTGACCCTAGCCTAAACCCGTCGAAAAGCCCGAACAGGAACCGATCACGCAGCCGAAGCAGCTGAGACCCAGACGAGGGAGGTGAATAAATTAGCAAAACAGTTTGTATGAATCTCTGAAATTGAAAAACTGTTTGCAAAGAAACTACTGAGCAAAAATGTCTGAAATGTACACAGGAGGTCCAGGGAATGAGAATAAAGAGGGCTGTTACAGAAAAAATAAGTAAACTGAAAGAAAAAAAAAAATCAGACTTTAAAAAAAATAAAAAATCAGAAAAATGCTTAAAATATCCTAAAAAATCTATAAATGAAGAGACTCTTTACTGCAGAATTTTATAATGAATGGTTTATTAGATATTGAATTAAAACGGGAATATTTTTAACATTGAAGTCTATGGGATTCTCCTGAATAAAATTTGCCGAATTAAACCACCGAATGGCAGGACATTAGGGGAACCTTTCACTGCTGGTTTGTGTTCTCTGAATAGCCGAAGCAGTGCTTCTCTATGGGGGTTTCACTGCCCTCGAACAGGCACCGAACAGGCACCGTATGTGCAGGCAATTCGCCAGGATTTGGCGAATTGCCTGCTCTCTAGATAGCCGAATGGCCAAGAAAGGTAACCGAACGCTGATTTTCAGTGTTCGGTTACCTTTCTCAAGCAATTCGGATCTCTTTGGATAACCCTGAAGGTGTTGCTGTAATTGCCACACACAGGCATTATGCAGCACATACAGATACAAGGTGTTGCTGTAATTGCCATACACAGGCATTATGCAGCACATACAGATACAAGGTGTTACTGTAATTGCCACACACAGGCATTATGCGGCACATACAGATACAAGGTGTTACTGTAATTGCCATACACAGGCATTATGCAGCACATACAGATACAAGGTGTTACTGTAATTGCCATACAGAGGTATTATGCGGCACATACAGATACAAGGTGTTGCTGTAATTGCCATACAGAGGTATTATGCAGCACATACAGATACAAGGTGTTGCTGTAATTGCCATACAGAGGTATTATGCGGCACATACAGATACAAGGTGTTACTGTAATTGCCACACACAGGCATTATGCGGCACATACAGATACAAAGTGTTACTGTAATTGCCATACACAGGCATTATGCGGCACATACAGATACAAGGTGTCGCTGTAATTGCCATACACAGGCATTATGCAGCACATACAGATACAAGGTGTTACTGTAATTGCCATACAGAGGTATTATGCGGCACATACAGATACAAGGTGTTGCTGTAATTGCCATACAGAGGTATTATGCAGCACATACAGATACAAGGTGTTGCTGTAATTGCCATACAGAGGTATTATGCAGCACATACAGATACAAGGTGTTGCTGTAATTGCCATACAGAGGTATTATGCGGCACATACAGATACAAGGTGTTACTGTAATTGCCATACAGAGGTATTATGCAGCACATACAGATACAAGGTGTTGCTGTAATTGCCATACAGAGGTATTATGCGGCACATACAGATACAAGGTGTTGCTGTAATTGCCATACACAGGCATTATGCAGCACATACAGATACAAGGTGTTACTGTAATTGCCACACACAGGCATTATGCGGCACATACAGATACAAGGTGTTACTGTAATTGCCATACACAGGCATTATGCGGCACATACAGATACAAGGTGTTACTGTAATTGCTATACACAGGCATTATGCAACACATACAGATACAAGGTGTTGCTGTAATTGCCATACACAGGCATTATGCGGCACATACAGATACAAGGTGTTGCTGTAATTGCCACACACAGGCATTATGCAGCACATACAGATACAAGGTGTTGCTGTAATTGCCATACACAGGCATTATGCAACACATACAGATACACGGTGTTACTGTAATTGCCACACACAGGCATTGTGCAGCACATACAGATACAAGGTGTTACTGTAATTGCCACACACAGGCATTATGCAGCACATACAGATACAAGGTGTTACTGTAATTGCTATACACAGGCATTATGCAGCACATACAGATACAAGGTGTTACTGTAATTGCTATACACGGCATTATGCAGCACATACAGATACAAGGTGTTGCTGTAATTGCCACACACAGGCATTATGCAGCACATACAGATACACGGTGTTACTGTAATTGCCACAGGCATTATGCAGCACATACAGATACAATGTGTTACTGTTATTGCTATACACGGCATTATGCAGCACATACAGATACAAGGTGTTGCTGTAATTGCCACACACAGGCATTATGCAGCACATACAGATACACAGTGTTACTGTAATTGCCACAGGCTTATGCAGCACATACAGATACAAGGTGGTACTGTAATTGCCACACACAGGCATTATACAGCACATACAGATACACGGTGTTGCTGTAATTGCCATACACAGGCATTATGCGGCACATACAGATACAAGGTGTTTCTGTAATTGCCACACACAAGCATTATGCGGCACATACAGATACGTGTTGCTGTAATTGCCATACACAGGCATTATGCGGCACATACAGATACAAGGTGTTGCTGTAATTACCATACACAGGCATTATGCGGCACATACAGATACAAGGTGTTGCTGTAATTGTCATACACAGGCATTATGCAGCACATACAGATACAAGGTGTTTCTGTAATTGCCACACACAAGCATTATGCGGCACATACAGATACGTGTTGCTGTAATTGCCATACACAGGCATTATGCGGCACATACAGATACAAGGTGTTGCTGTAATTACCATACACAGGCATTATGCGGCACATACAGATACAAGGTGTTACTGTAATTGCCATACACAGGCATTATGCGGCACATACAGATACAAGGTGTTTCTGTAATTGCCACACACAAGCATTATGCGGCACATACAGATACAAGGTGTTGCTGTAATTGTCATACGCAGGCATTATGCAGCACATACAGATACAAGGTGTTGTTGTAATTGCCATACACAGGCATTATGCAGCACATACAGATACAAGGTGTTACTGTAATTGCCACACACAGGCATTATGCGGCACATACAGATACAAGGTGTTGCTGTAATTGCTATACACGGCATTATGCAGCACATACAGATACAAGGTGTTGCTGTAATTGCCACACACAGGCATTATGCAGCACATACAGATACACGGTGTTACTGTAATTGCCACAGGCATTATGCAGCACATACAGATACACGGTGTTACTGTAATTGCCACAGGCATTATGCAGCACATACAGATACAAGGTGTTACTGTAATTGCTATACACGGCATTATGCAGCACATACAGATACAAGGTGTTGCTGTAATTGCCACACACAGGCATTATGCAGCACATACAGATACACGGTGTTACTGTAATTGCCATACCCGAGCATTATGCAGCACATACATATATTGCATTGCTAATAATCTCATTCTGATCACTACAAACCCCCATAAGCAGGAGATCTCACCATTTCATTATCTCTCTGCAGCGCATTTAAGGGATCTGCCTGTATGCTGATAATGCAGACTTCATGTAAGCAGGAGATCTCATTTTATTATCTCACTCGTGGGTGTGTTTGGTCTACTCTCTGATGTGAAGTTGCTGCCTGCAGGTGACCCTCTATTGATGCCCTGCTAGTCCATGCCCGGGTGCTTTTAGATTTCTATAATGACGCAGAACATGGTGTCCTTGGCTTGGTCCGCTGGCTCGGAGTGGTGCAGTTCGATGATGCACTAGAGAAGACCAGGCTGCTCTCGTGTGAATCTCCTCCATGGAGGCTGAAGGTCCGACGCGTTTATCCTGCTCTAAGGGAGATGATTTCTTTTCAAAGCGTGCAGGAAGAGATCTGGGACCGGATCAGGGTCAGACGTTTCGTTTTGCAGAATTAATCACAGTCATCCTGACTCATATTTCGTTTCCAGCGGGTTTGCACAATGCCCTGACTTTGCTCAAGTTCATCAGCGGAGTCGAGTTTTATGTAAAACATGTCGACACAAGGTGCGGGAGGCCGGGTAACCCTCGTACACCTCTACAACTGCAGCGTACACCCCATGTATAGAGTGACAGTATACTCAGCAGATTGTAGTGTAGATTGTAAGCTCCTGTGAGCCGGACCCTCTGCTCCTCTAGATTGTAAGCTCCTGTGACCCGGACCCTCTGCTCCTCTAGATTGTAAGCTCCTGTGACCCGGACCCTCTGCTCCTCTAGATTGTAAGCTCCTGTGAGCCGGACCCTCTGCTCCTCTAGATTGTAAGCTCCTGTGACCCGGACCCTCTGCTCCTCTAGATTGTAAGCTCCTGTGAGCCGACCCTCTGCTCCTCTAGATTGTAAACTCCTGTGAGCCGGGCCCTCTGCTCCTCTAGATTGTAAGCTCCTGTGAGCCGGGCCCTCTGCTCCTCTAGATTGTAAACTCCTGTGAGCCGGGCCCTCTGCTCCTCTAGATTGTAAGCTCCTGTGAGCCGGACCCTCTGCTCCTCTAGATTGTAAACTCCTGTGAGCGGACCCTCTGCTCCTCTAGATTGTAAACTCCTGTGAGCCGGACCCTCTACTCCTCTAGATTGTAAGCTCCTGTGAGCCGGACCCTCTGCACCTCTAGATTGTAAGCTCCTGTGAGCCGGGCCCTCTGCTCCTCTAGATTGTAAACTCCTGTGAGCCGGACCCTCTGCTCCTCTAGATTGTAAACTCCTGTGAGCCGGGCCCTCTGCTCCTCTAGATTGTAAGCTCCTGTGAGCCGGACCCTCTGCTCCTCTAGATTGTAAGCTCCTGTGAGCCGGACCCTCTGCTCCTCTAGATTGTAAACTCCTGTGAGCCGGACCCTCTGCTCCTCTAGATTGTAAGCTCCTGTGAGCCGGACCCTCTGCTCCTCTAGATTGTAAACTCCTGTGAGCCGGACCCTCTGCTCCTCTGGATTGTAAGCTCCTGTGAGCCGGACCCTCTGCTCCTCTAGATTGTAAGCTCCTGTGACCCGGACCCTCTGCTCCTCTAGATTGTAAGCTCCTGTGAGCCGGACCCTCTGCTCCTCTGGATTGTAAACTCCTGTGAGCCGGACCCTCTGCTCCTCTAGATTGTAAACTCCTGTGAGCCGGACCCTCTGCTCCTCTAGATTGTAAGCTCCTGTGAGCCGGACCCTCTGCACCTCTAGATTGTAAGCTCCTGTGAGCCAGGCCCTCTGCTCCTCTAGATTGTAAGCTCCTGTGACCCGGACCCTCTGCTCCTCTGGATTGTAAACTCCTGTGAGCCGGACCCTCTGCTCCTCTAGATTGTAAACTCCTGTGAGCCGGACCCTCTGCTCCTCTAGATTGTAAACTCCTGTGAGCCGGGCTCTCTGCTCCTCTAGATTGTAAGCTCCTGTGACCCGGACCCTCTGCTCCTCTGGATTGTAAACTCCTGTGACCCGGACCCTCTGCTCCTCTGGATTGTAAACTCCTGTGAGCCGGACCCTCTGCTCCTCTAGATTGTAAGCTCCTGTGAGCCGACCCTCTCTGCTCCTCTAGATTGTAAACTCCTGTGAGCCAGGCCCTCTGCTCCTCTAGATTGTAGCTCCTGTGAGCCGGACCCTCTGCTCCTCTAGATTGTAAACTCCTGTGAGCCGGACCCTCTGCTCCTCTAGATTGTAAACTCCTGTGAGCCGGACCTCTGCTCCTCTAGATTGTAAACTCCTGTGAGCCGGACCCTCTGCCCTCTAGATTGTAAGCTCCTGTGACCCGGACCCTCTGCTCCTCTAGATTGTAAGCTCCTGTGAGCCGGACCCTCTGCTCCTCTAGATTGTAAGCTCCTGTGAGCCGGACCCTCTGCTCCTCTAGATTGTAAACTCCTGTGAGCCGGACCCTCTGCTACTCTAGATTGTAAACTCCTGTGAGCCGGACCCTCTGCTCCTCTAGATTGTAAGCTCCTGTGAGCCGGACCCTCTGCTCCTCTAGATTGTAAACTCCTGTGAGCCAGGCCCTCTGCTCCTCTAGATTGTAAGCTCCTGTGAGCCGGACCCTCTGCTCCTCTAGATTGTAAACTCCTGTGAGTCGGACCCTCTGCTCCTCTAGATTGTAAGCTCCTGTGAGCCGGACCCTCTGCTCCTCTAGATTGTAAAGCTCTGTGAGCCGGGCCCTCTGCTCCTCTAGATTGTAAGCTCCTGTGAGCCAGCCCTCTGCTCCTCTAGATTGTAAGCTCCTGTGACCCGGACCCTCTGCTCCTCTGGATTGTAAACTCCTGTGAGCCGGACCCTCTGCTCCTCTAGATTGTAAACTCCTGTGAGCCGGACCCTCTGCTCCTCTTGATTGTAAGCTCCTGTGAGCCGGACCCTCTGCTCCTCTAGATTGTAAACTCCTGTGAGCCGGGCTCTCTGCTCCTCTAGATTGTAAGCTCCTGTGAGCCAGACCCTCTGCTCCTCTAGATTGTAAGCTCCTGTGACCCGGACCCTCTGCTCCTCTGGATTGTAAACTCCTGTGAGCCGGACCCTCTGCTCCTCTAGATTGTAAGCTCCTGTGAGCCGGACCCTCTGCTCCTCTGGATTGTAAACTCCTGTGAGCCGGACCCTCTGCTCCTCTAGATTGTAAACTCCTGTGAGCCGGACCCTCTGCTCCTCTAGATTGTAAACTCCTGTGAGCCGGGCTCTCTGCTCCTCTAGATTGTAAGCTCCTGTGAGCCGGACCCTCTGCTCCTCTAGATTGTAAGCTCCTGTGAGCCGGACCCTCTGCTCCTCTAGATTGTAAGCTCCTGTGACCCGGACCCTCTGCTCCTCTGGATTGTAAGCTCCTGTGAGCCGGACCCTCTGCTCCTCTAGATTGTAAGCTCCTGTGACCCGGACCCTCTGCTCCTCTGGATTGTAAACTCCTGTGAGCCGGACCCTCTGCTCTCTAGATTGTAAGCTCCTGTGAGCCGGACCCTCTGCTCCTCTGGATTGTAAACTCCTGTGAGCCGGACCCTCTGCTCCTCTAGATTGTAAGCTCCTGTGAGCCGGACCCTCTGCTCCTCTAGATTGTAAGCTCCTGTGAGCCGGACCCTCTGCTCCTCTAGATTGTAAGCTCCTGTGACCCGGACCCTCTGCTCCTCTGGATTGTAAACTCCTGTGACCCGGACCCTCTGCTCCTCTGGATTGTAAACTCCTGTGAGCCGGACCCTCTGCTCCTCTAGATTGTAAGCTCCTGTGAGCCGGACCCTCTGCTCCTCTGGATTGTAAACTCCTGTGAGCCGGACCCTCTGCTCCTCTAGATTGTAAGCTCCTGTGAGCCGGACCCTCTGCTCCTCTAGATTGTAAACTCCTGTGAGCCGGACCCTCTGCTCCTCTAGAGTCCGTCTTGTGTTATGTCCCAGCGCTGTGTAAAGGTGGTCTCTGTGTATGAATGACAGAGTATATATATAATTTTTGGTGTGGCGCACTCCTTATTTTATATAGTATACACCCATGTGGATTTTAATGTTACGCATCAGAGATATCAATACTGTGAAAGCCACCTTTTATCAGAAAGATATAGATATATATATACCTTCCGGTCACTATAGGTGCTGAAATGACTTTAGTCCGGTGTACTGAAAAAGAAAAAAACATGCATATCATAGCGCACCCTATATATTCGATGTGCTTATATCATGTGAGTGTTGATCTTAAACTCACGTGACTCTGAGCCGAGCTGGACGCTCAGAGGATATCGCCCGTGGGTGGTTAATGCCGCCCTTTTGCCTCCTTACCTCAATGTATAGGATACTTGATATTGGTAAATCCCCCAAAAATCCTCGGATGAAGGAGAAAAAAAGGCCAATAGCGTATTAAAATGATACACCGCCGATCTATCGAATGAATGATCAGACTCACGTGATTTTGAGCCGTGTCCAGGCTCTGTATGTGGCGTATAATGACTCCCAACACTCCAAGGATTACAGATGTCAGCGGAAAGTAAAAAACAATATACGTATAATGTATGGCCTGTCCCTGCATTTGAGTTCTCTTCCCGCGCGGCACAGTGTATCACTGGGCACTGTATGCCAGGGGTGTGCGGGCACAGAATGGCGCTGGTTACTTTCCCCGGAGCTACATAGTAACAATAGGCAGAGACCCGATGCCGCGCCGGCCTGCATGCAGAGTGCGAAGCAGCTGGCGCAGAACCAGAGCCAAATAATGGAGGTGCAGGGGCGACTGATAGGAACATGTGCCAGGACCACATCCAAGGTACAAAACACCCCCAAACCCAGTCGCAGGCCTGAAGTGCCGCTCCAGAACCCAAAACCCTCCTCCGCAATGGGCAGGCGTCTGCATTCAGCTAACCGCAGGCTGCCGAGGAGGCCGTCTCCTGATCACAGCAGTGACCATGTGATCCCAGGTTTTGGGGCAAAATAACCAAACTGGAAAAGTAGAGAATATTGACCGAACATGAGCTATTTCTTTCTGCCAGAATTCACAGCTTAGTAAATAAACCCCATAACGTAAAGGCCAGAAACTGAAAACCTACAGCACGTCAGGAGGCTGTGTCTATTGGGATTTCAGCACAGCTCCTGCCACCCTCAGCCAGACACTGCCCATTGAGGGGTACAGGCGTTATCTGGCCTTGTCCCTCTTTTTGGGAGGACTCTTTGCTGTGAATCCCCCGGAGACCGCGCCGGACAATTAGCAGAATTGGGAATTTTCTCCTGTTTTTGCCATTTTGACCTCACGGCGCGCCGGGCTCCACCAATTCCCGGTTTTGTGGATAATCCTCTGTGTTTTATGCTGCAGAGGATGCACCTCGTCTCCCGGTACCCCTGAACCCCCCCTAATCCACAGCTTGATGCAGAGCCCCCAGGTCTCTGTATTGATGCAGATGGCGGCGCTCGTCTTACCTTTCCGCGGGGTGACCGGCCTCCCGCTCGCTCCCGGTCCCTTCCACGATATAAATAAATTTCCTTCTACGTCTTTTTTTTTCCGTCCATTAAACACAAAAATGTCCTTGTTTGGAAAGTGAAACGGGATCCAGGAGTGAAGCGGGGAACAGGCCACTCATTCTCTCCTCCTGCGAGCGAAACCTCATCCATAAACAGAGCCGGGTCCACACCTACAAGCAGAGCCTGTGGACAGAGCTGCGGAGGGGCTGACAGCGGCCGTGGCGTCACCTCTTACAGCAAGCTTCAGTGTCCACGCTACAGGGGGGGGGGGGGACCTATTCATTAAGCATCGTAACGGCAGATCACTGCGCTGAACTCACCATTAAGTGATGTTGCCCCCATAGATCCGCTGCAGGTCTGTATGTGCAGCTCATCTCAACATACTCTGCTGCAGTTCTACTGGTGTTTGCCGGGAGGTCAATGGAGATCACTGTAAAGTCCCTAGTGCTGGTGTTTGCTGCACCTTACGTGATGCCGGTGTTACATTTTGCTTCTCTGTATCAGCAAATTCCACCGTAGCTGCTACAACAGTGGGGTGAGGGGACCCCAACAATCCCACACGATGGATGAGGTGGCAGAAATGAAAGGTGTGTGTGTCCAAGCTTTCACCCGGTGGCCACCCCTCCTCACAGCAGCACCACCACGTTCTTCCACATATCGCTTGTGCGGAGCCGTCAATCGTCCAATCGCTGCGATGCAGCAAGCGAGACGGATCTGCGGCGCCTTCTGGGTCTGATGTAACAGTAACACAGTTTATACGAAGGGGCGCTTTATGTCATGTCACGCAAACTGAGTTGTTTTGTTGCCGTTTGCGATGTTTATTTATTTCAGTTTTGCGTTATTTTTTGTGTCGCACAGCTCCACACCTCGCGTCTGGTTTCTGCGGCTGACGTCATAAAAAACGGAGCAGAATCTGCGCTGTACTGACGCAAGGAACAGATTGTGCTGCGTTTCTGAACGGGAGTCACGAGAAACGTGCGGCGGAAAAATACACCTTTATACAACGCATGCGCAACTTATTTTCCATGTGACAAAACTTTTTTAACCCAGCGTCTGAATGCGAGGACGTTTTCTCCAAACAGCGGCTTTTTTAATGCGTCGTTTGCGGCCCCGTCCACAAGGTGACAACATCCCAATAAGATACCATAGCGGGCGAGTTGCACTTGTCATCGGCTTTGCTAAATCAGGAGCGTTACCTGACATTTCCGTTTGCTTACTCGGGTCGACACGGACAGCTCACATCCAAGTTGCACTTCTCGCTGCAATGTATACAGGACCGCAGCTGGAGCGCTGACGTGCAACTCAAACCCTGACTGCAGTAACACATGTGAAGACGGAGGCTCAACACACGTCTAATTCTTAAGCAATCTTCTGGAAAATTCTTTCAGTTTCCATGGCAACTGCTCGGAATTTGTTACTTTAAATAATTTGAATCATTATTAAAGTGTTTCCAATGTGACACGGGGGGGGGGGGGGGATTATCCGGGCGGTTAGGGGCAGGTGTGCACGCGCGCAGGAGTGTCAAACGTAAAATCACAGATCAGTAGCAAAATGATTAACAGCAAAACGCGAGACTGTGCGAAATCTGTCCATTTATTAGGCAGGAGACGTACATGTACACCCGGGGCGGCTGCTCTTTCCCTCCAGCCCGGTTTTGGTTCTGCAGTAGCCACAGGATTGTGTGTATGCGCACACGTGTGTTACTTTACATGTTTATACACTGAGAACACGTGGTGCATTATACCGGTAGCAGCGCGTCGGAGCCGGTCCAGTGCAGCTCTATGGAAGGACCACGATTTTCTTCTGGAGTTTCTGTGCCGGCACCAGCAGCGCTCGCATTATTCTGTCCAGCTCCTCCAGTCCCAGTTGTGCGTGAAGCAGCGCGACCGCGTCCGTCTCACAGCGCACAGCATACTTCAGCAGGCGGTACAGGTCCAGCAGAACGTCCTGTAAGACCTGAGGGAGGAACGGACTGGTTTCAGACCATCAGAGAGCAGCAGATCGGATCACCCCCCCCCCCCCGATCCACTACTACTCTCACCAACCCTGCATGGATGATGTGGAATGTAGTCATGCCTAGTACCAGCCTAGCGGCGGCAGGGAGGAGCTCAGTGACAGCGGGGGTGGGGGGGGGGGGGAGTTCAGTGATGGCAGGTGGGGGAGGAGCTCAGTGACAGTGGGGGGGAGCTCAGGACGGCAGGGGGGAGCTCAGTGATAGCAGGTGGGGGAGAGCTCAGTGACAGTGGGGGGGGGAGCTCAGTGACGGCGGGGGGGGGGAGCTCAGTGACAGTGGGGGGGGAGCTCAGGGACGGCAGGGGGGGGAGCTCAGTGACAGTGGAGGGGAGCTCAGTGACGCGGGGGGGGGGGAGCTCAGTGACAGTGGGGGGGGAGCTCAGGGACGGCAGGGGGGGGAGCTCAGTGACAGTGGAGGGGAGCTCAGTGACGGCGGGGGGGGGATCTGTGACAGTGGGGGGGAGCTCAGTGACAGTGGGGGGGGGAGCTCAGTGACAGTGGGGGGGAGCTCAGTGACGGTGGGGGCTCAGTGGGGGGGAGCTCAGTGACGGTGGGGAGCTCAGTGACGGTGGGGGGGAGCTCAGTGACGGTGGGGGGGAGCTCAGTGACAGTGGGGGGGAGCTCAGTGACGACGGGGGGGGGGATCTGTGACAGTGGGGGGGAGCTCAGTGACGGTGGGGGCTCAGTGGGGGGGGAGCTCAGTGACGGTGGGGAGCTCAGTGACGGTGGGGGGGAGCTCAGTGACAGTGGGGGGGAGCTCAGTGACAGTGGGGGGAGCTCAGTGACAGTGGGGGGGAGCTCAGTGACAGTGGGGGGGAGCTCAGTGACAGTGGGGGGGAGCTCAGTGACAGTGGGGGGGAGCTCAGTGACAGTGGGGGGGGAGCTCAGTGACAGTGGGGGGGAGCTCAGTGACAGTGGGGGGGGAGCTCAGTGACAGTGGGGGGGGGAGCTCAGTGACAGTGGGGGGGGGAGCTCAGTGACAGTGGGGGGAGCTCAGTGACAGTGGGGGGAGCTCAGTGACAGTGGGGGGGGGGCTCAGTGACAGTGGGGGGGGGAGCTCAGTGACAGTGGGGGGGAGCTCAGTGACAGTGGGGGGGGGAGCTCAGTGACAGTGGGGGGGGGGGAGCTCAGTGACTTGCGCAGAGACTCTGCAGGCGGAGCAGTTTCTATAATCAATACAGAGTGACCAGAGATTGAGGTGGTTCCAATACTGCGACACAAGGGGTTAACCGTACACATTACCTCTCAATGTCTGCATGTGATGGCAGACACCAGCTTGTAACTACATTTCCCATGATGCCCATGCTGTTTGAACATGGGAAATGTATAACAATTTATGGCTGAGGCGGTGCTTCCATTCGGGACCTGGTTATGAACCCATTAGTGCCGGTGCAGAGCGTGTCCGGTCCACCGCGTAGGTAAACCTCATCTGTAGCTGCAGGCACTGCGCGCTGCATCTGACAGGCGGGAGCGCGGCTCTGGATCCAGGTTTCGGCACAGATGCTGAAATAGGAGGCTTTTGCAGCAATTCGCCTCGGCTGATTTTGAAACGACTCTTTGGGGAGATTGTGCCATTACTACGTCACGCCGGGGACTATAAATAGGATTTTGCATGGAGGGGGTGCAGCCCCCCCCCTCCCCCTCGAAAAATGAAAGGAGCTGCAGAAATTGGCAGTTTATCACAGCGGGTAATTAAAGAGATTGAACTGGTGCAGGCGCGGAGCTTAAAATACCCTACGCTGCGTGCCAAGGAGGGGGAAGCCGGGCTGGCAGAGCGCCGCCAATCTGCAGCATGTGTAGAAGCAGAGTGAATGATGCGGGGGCGCGCGCTGGTAGGAGGGTTACTCTATTGCGTAGCGCGGCCCATTAATTCACTGCTGTGCAGCAGGATAAGATGCAAACTCAGCAATCGGGATCTGAGGAGCGCAGCGAGGAATTAAAGAGACCAGCACGCTGCCATGACACCGACCCCCCCCCCCACAAAACACAAAGAGTCCAAAATGTTCCTCATGGGAGATCCTGGCAGTGATCCTGAGTGACCTGTGAGGCCTCCATGTGTCTCTGAAGAGGTCACAGACGTCCTATGGACTACTGATACCAGAATAGACGCAATATCATCACCCCAACATGTGTCCTCCTTCCTGCAGGACCCCTTACCTCTAAGCGGGTCAGGCCGCCATGATGTCCATAGAACGCCCTGTGACTCTGCGAGTGACCCGACAGAATTACAATGTAATGAACACCGTGTTTACAGACGCGGCACCCCCCCCTATTAACCTGCACTCACTGTGTGACACCATAAAACCCCGGGAGAGGGTGGAGGGATGGACAGAGGACGAGATAAGGAGAGACCCTTACCTCTGTGACTCGCTCACTCAGCCCTCGGAGGAGCAGGACCACCACATGGATCGCTGCCCGTCGTACCAGCGCCTCGGGGTCAGTCCTGACTATGGCGGATAGGCAGCTGCTCACCTGTTCAGGGGATACAGAGTTACCACCTGGCTGGCTTCGGCCTTGGCGTTACGAGTGCCGGGCAGCTGGCAGACCTACCTCGTGCATGACGGGGCCCACGGAGAAGTGCAGGTGCTGACACAGCTCGCCCAGGTTGGAGAGGCTGCTGGCCCTCAGTGAGCCGTCCAGGTCTCTGCAGCCCCTGAGGAAGGCGTGGATTAGGGGGTCTCTGTACCGGGAGACCACGTCACCTGCAAACAAGATCACACATTCACCCCATGGCGTCACACACAGTGCCCACCTGCGGCGTATGGAAAGCTGCTCTTCCTTTACAATGTGATGGTGAGGGGTCTGTGTGAGCGACCTGCCCAAAATGAGTGCTCATACAATAAAATACCCCTCCCAGCCCTGTGCGCCGGAGCCGAACGGAAAATGTGGAACTGGGGACAAAAACCACTAAACGTGCCGTATCAAAGCTCACTATCAGGCGTGCGTGACTGGGTGTCTAGGCATTGATCCACAGGAAGGGGTTAACCCGCTTTTGGCAGTGCAGGGGTTTTTCTTTCGCTGCGGGGTATTCGGGAAACCATGACCCAGATTCCCACGCCCAGGAAATAGATCCTGCACAGAGGGCGAGAGAATCCAGACTGGAAGCCGAGGAGCTTACTCACATTACCGAGCGGCCCCGGGCTGCGCCGCGCATTACAGGAGTTTATACAGTAATCAAAGCGCACACAGGCAGCACCCTGCTCCGGCAGCACCCTGCTCCGGCACGTCTACTCCTGGCCTCGATCCCTGCTCTGACTAACAGCTATGCAAATCACACCCACTGTATAACTACCTCCTCCTGAAAAGCACCGAGTACACCTGTTACCGGCAGATGACGATTAACGAATATGAATGCAAGGTTATGCACTTTGGAGTGAAGAACACACAAGCAACTTATACCCGGCGTCAGATGAGCACACTAGCTGCACCCGTACTGACGGGCTTACCGGCGCCCGGCACAGCTTTGTGACGCTGCAACGGGGCCGGTCACACGCTTGTGCGCGCGCATGAAATGCGCACGCAACAAGCGTCCGTTATCCAAGTCTCCCCTTCGTTGCGCTAAGACGCGCGTTGACGGGGCTTCAAAGCTTTGCAGCGCTGAGTGGGCGTCAAGTGGAAGGAATGTCCACTCTCCCGGACGTTCCTTCTGCTCTCCAATGACGCTCGTCTGACCCCGGCCTAAATGGTGCCGAGTTAGGGAAAATCAAAGCAGGAGAAGGATTTAGGAATAATTTTTATATATAGCCTCAGAGGGGTCTGATAACCTTATATAAATATATACGGGGCCTCAGAGGGGTCTGATAACCTTATATAAATATATACGGGGCCTCAGAGGGGTCTGATAACCTTATATAAATATATACGGGGCCTCAGAGGGGTCTGATAACCTATATAAAATATATACGGGGCCTCAGATGGGTCTGATAACCTTATATAAATATATACGGGGCCTCAGATGGGTCTGATAACCTTATATAAATATATACGGGGCCTCAGAGGGGTCTGATAACCTTATATAAATATATACGGGGCCTCAGAGGGGTCTGATAACCTTATATAAATATATACGGGGCCTCAGATGGGTCTGATAACCTTATATAAATATATACGGGGCCTCAGAGGGGTCTGATAACCTTATATAAATATATACGGGGCCTCAGAGGGATCTGATAACTTTATATAAATATATATGTGGCCTAAGTGGGGTCTGATAACCTTATATAAATATATACGGGTCATTATAAACCGTTGTCTGATAACCTATTCATTAACAGGACTATACACAGGACAAGGGGTCATCCATTTAGACTGGACGAAAGGAAATCCGCACTTTAATGGAACCTGTAGGAGGGAGGTGCAGTAGTTATACAGTGTCATATTTTATGTAACTACTGCACTTACAGCACTGTCTCTAATGGAAGCAGTAAAGTGCCGAGTACACCTCTTCCATCTTCCTCTAAGCATTCCACCCTCAGGTTAACCTTAACCCTTGACATGCCATAGGATTATCGGAGCCAGCTCCATGGTTCTGGGTGGGAGGTGAGTGGATTGTTAGAGTCCGTACGTCACTGAAGGATTGGCGGTCCGGTGTGTGCAGCGCGTGATGCTCTGCCCCCTCTTACCTAGCGCTCTGGTGCACCTCATCAGAACCTCCCCGACCTTCATCCTGGTCTCCGGGCTGCGTGGTTTGTGCTCACGAGATGCAGTGTTACCATACTGATCCAAAAGAACCGGCAGGACCTGGTCTGGAACCTCACTGGCCAGAACCGCCACACCTGGAGGCACAAGGATGCAATAGCGGCTCAGGACAATCGTAACCATTCAAGAAGATTCACTTGCGTCACGCACGCTCACCTACAGACCGTGCATATACTGTAGGCATGGAGGAGCGCGGCGTTACTGAACCCGGTGTTATGCCGGAGAAGGTGGGGATCAAAATCTAGAAAGCACAGGGCAGATCCAGTATATTGGACCAAGATTTGTATCAAACAATCCCAGGACAGAGGCGGCTAACCTCAGAAC
>RXON01002124.1:0-12278 GCA_009667805.1 Leptobrachium leishanense | reverse complement strand
GGCTCCTTCGTTGCCTAGCGACAAACCCCGCCCACTTTCCCTCTCGTTCTCTGACAGCTACCTGTAACTTGAGGCTTTGAAAGAGATTCCGGAATTGTTACTTAGCAACCATGTTTGTTTACGCTCCCGTCCCTTAGCAACCGCCTCCTTCTAGCTGACTGGCTGGCACAAGTTTTACTTGCTTCAAGACAGGACAGACCTATTTAATGAACACAGAAGTCAGACTTTATTCATGTGTAGCACCACTATAGGAAGTTGTATAGTTTGCTTGCCACCCACAAACAGGCAGCAGAACAAAATGGCTCCTTCGTTGCCTAGCGACAAACCGCCCACTTTCCCTCTCGTTCTCTGACAGCTACCTGTAACTTGAGGCTTTGAAAGGGATTCCGGAATTGTTACTTAGCAACCATGTTTGTTTACGCTCCCGTCCCTTAGCAACCCCTCCTTCTAGCTGATTGGCTGGCACAATTTTACTTGCTTCAAGACAGGACAGACCTATTTAATGAGCACAGAAGTCAGACTTTATTCATGTGTAGCACCACTATAGGATGTTGTATAGTTTGCTTGCCACCCACAAACAGGCAGCAGAACAAAATGGCTCCTTCGTTGCCTAGCGACAAACCCCGCCCACTTTCCCTCTCGTTCTCTGACAGCTACCTGTAACTTGAGGCTTTGAAAGGGATTCTGGAATTGTTACTTAGCAACCATGTTTGTTTACGCTCCCGTCCCTTAGCAACCGCCTCTATCTAGCTGATTGGCTGGCACAAGTTTTACTTGCTTCAAGACAGGACAGACCTATTTAATGAACACAGAAGTCAGACTTTATTCATGTGTAGCACCACTATAGGAAGTTGTATAGTTTGCTTGCCACCCACAAACAGGCAGCAGAACAAAATGGCTCCTTCGTTGTCTAGCGACAAACCCCGCCCACTTTCCCTCTCGTTCTCTGACAGCTACCTGTAACTTGAGGCTTTGAAAGGGATTCCGGAATTGTTACTTAGCAACCATGTTTGTTTACGCTCCCGTCCCTTAGCAACCGCCTCCTTCTAGCTGATTGGCTGGCACAAGTTTTACTTGCTTCAAGACAGGACAGACCTATTTAATGAACACAGAAGTCAGACTTTATTCATGTGTAGCACCACTATAGGAAGTTGTATAGTTTGCTTGCCACCCACAAACAGGCAGCAGAACAAAATTGCTCCTTCGTTGCCTAGCGACAAACCCCGCCCACTTTCCCTCTCGTTCTCTGACAGCTACCTGTAACTTGAGGCTTTGAAAGGGATTCCGGAATTGTTACTTAGCAACCATGTTTGTTTACGCTCCCGTCCCTTAGCAACCGCCTCCTTCTAGCTGATTGGCTGGCACAAGTTTTACTTGCTTCAAGACAGGACAGACCTATTTAATGAACACAGAAGTCAGACTTTATTCATGTGTAGCACCACTATAGGAAGTTGTATAGTTTGCTTGCCACCCACAAACAGGCAGCAGAACAAAATGGCTCCTTCGTTGCCTAGCGACAAACCCCGCCCACTTTCCCTCTCGTTCTCTGACAGCTACCTGTAACTTGAGGCTTTGAAAGGGATTCCGGTATTGTTACTTAGCAACCATGTTTGTTTACGCTCCCGTCCCTTAGCAACCGCCTCCTTCTAGCTGATTGGCTGCACAAGTTTTACTTGCTTCAAGACAGGACAGACCTATTTAATGAACACAGAAGTCAGACTTTATTCATGTGTAGCACCACTATAGGATGTTGTATAGTTTGCTTGCCACCCACAAACAGGCAGCAGAACAAAATGGCTCCTTCGTTGCCTAGCGACAAACCCCGCCCACTTTCCCTCTCGTTCTCTGACAGCTACCTGTAACTTGAGGCTTTGAAAGGGATTCCGGAATTGTTACTTAGCAACCATGTTTGTTTACGCTCCCGTCCCTTAGCAACCGCCTCCTTCTAGCTGATTGGCTGGCACAAGTTTTACTTGCTTCAAGACAGGACAGACCTATTTAATGAACACAGAAGTCAGACTTTATTCATGTGTAGCACCACTATAGGATGTTGTATAGTTTGCTTGCCACCCACAAACAGGCAGCAGAACAAAATGGCTCCTTCGTTGCCTAGCGACAAACCCCGCCCACTTTCCCTCTCGTTCTCTGACAGCTACCTGTAACTTGAGGCTTTGAAAGGGATTCCGGAATTGTTACTTAGCAACCATGTTTGTTTACGCTCCCGTCCCTTAGCAACCGCCTCCTTCTAGCTGATTGGCTGGCACAAGTTTTACTTGCTTCAAGACAGGACAGACCTATTTAATGAACACAGAAGTCAGACTTTATTCATGTGTAGCACCACTATAGGATGTTGTATAGTTTGCTTGCCACCCACAAACAGGCAGCAGAACAAAATGGCTCCTTCGTTGCCTAGCGACAAACCCCGCCCACTTTCCCTCTCGTTCTCTGACAGCTACCTGTAACTTGAGGCTTTGAAAGGGATTCCGGAATTGTTACTTGGCAACCATGTTTGTGTACGCTCCCGTCCCTTAGCAACCGCCCCCTTCTAGCTGATTGGCTGGCCGTGTGTATAAATACGGCAATCACGGAGCTGTACACACAAGAGGTTTAGTTTCTGAAATTAGGAAGTAGTTAGGATTATGTTCATTTAATAGTCACAATCCTTGTGTTCAGTGGCCACAAGCACTAGAGCTCCATACCTCAGCATACAATAAGAACTGGCTAGAACCCCCCCCCCACACACACACACACACACAAACATATTACATTTTATTGATGCCAGCTTGGATTATTATATTTTATTAAAGTCTTGTTTTGTGCCAGAAGAGGTGAAAATATATTCTAGGTGCACCTTAACTATACCTGATACATGATTAGAATACCATCTTTGGGGTTACAGTCTACAATATAAATAGATGAACAGTGGGTGTTCTAGCACCAAATAGCACTCCAGAATAGATAAATTTGAAAATACTTATATTTTTAATTGTTTAGGTTTTCCATTCGTTCTTTTCTTCTTTATAGTTAGCTGGTTCAGATCCCAAGGTGGAAGGAAACAAGCTAATAACAAGGGAGATGCCATAAAATAAGCAACAAGACTAAATAATAGTGATAAACAAAGTAATTTATTTAGGTAAAATAAGCCATATGGCAAGGCATTTGTAAAAAAAATTACTAATCAGTATTGATTTCCACAGCAGAGACTACCTCGTTCTCAAGGACACTTACCTAGGAAGTCGGCAGGCGTAAACGCGTTCTAGTGATCCTTGTTTTAAGGTTATTCACTATTATTTCATGCTTTTTTTAAAAAAAAAATAATTTATAATGCCTTGCCATATGGCTTATTTAACCTATATAAATTACTTTGTTTCTCACTATTTTTTAATCTTGTTACATATTTTAAGGGATCTCCCTTGTTTTGAGCTGTGTTATGTATAGTACTACAGTGTATAACACCCCGTGCCCCGTGCTATATATATATATAACATTGCGCTGTATATAACACAGCGACACACTGTGTTTTACACAACACAATGTAAACACAGTACATTGTGTACAGTGCAGTGCGTTACGTAGCGAACAAGATGTTATACACAGCACACTGTGCTATATATATATTTTTGCATACACTGTACTGTGTGACATATAGTAAAGTGTATAACGCTCTGTACTAAATATCGCATTGCGCTGTACATAGCACTGTACTGAGTATAATGTGCTGTACAGCGTGTGCTATGCAGTGCAGTGTTATGGACAGCACAATGCGATATATATAGCACAGTACGCCACACACTGCACCTACACATCACACAGTGAATAAGTGTGTGTAGCTCTTGCAAACATGGCCATTTATTAAATAAATAAATATACATTAAGCCCTCCACAGACTGACATGTTTCCCGTGTACGGATGAACATATATTTATATATATATATATATATATATGTATGTGTGTGTGTCTGTCCTGTCCTGTGGAAAATAAACTTTTATTAAGCCTGGATTATTCTACATTTTAACAGTGATCTTTATTTATTTATTGCATTTATTTCAAGTACACGCTGTTGTTTTTACATGAATGCACTGTTTTTGTTTAGTTTTAATTGTCAAAGACTGAAGAAACACTGTGCAAAAACGTAAAAACAGCAGTGAGTACTTGAAATAACAGCAATACGTAAATAAAGGTCACTGTTAAAATGCAGAATAAATCAGGCTTAATACAAGTTTTACTTGCTTCAAGACAGGACAGACCTATTTAATGAACACAGAAGTCAGACTTTATTCATGTGTAGCACTACTATAGGACGTTGTATAGTTTGCCTGCCACCCACAAACAGGCAGCAGAACAAAATGGCTCCTTCGTTGCCTAGCGACAAACCCCGCCCACTTTCCCTCTCGTTCTCTGACAGCTACCTGTAACTTGAGGCTTTGAAAGGGATTCCGGAATTGTTACTTAGCAACCATGTTTGTTTACGCTCCCGTCCCTTAGCAACCGCCTCCTTCTAGCTGATTGGCTGGCACAAGTTTTACTTGCTTCAAGACAGGACAGACCTATTTAATGAACACAGAAGTCAGACTTTATTCATGTGTAGCACCACTATAGGATGTTGTATAGTTTGCTTGCCACCCACAAACAGGCAGCAGAACAAAATGGCTCCTTCGTTGCCTAGCGACAAACCCCGCCCACTTTCCCTCTCGTTCTCTGACAGCTACCTGTAACTTGAGGCTTTGAAAGGGATTCCGGAATTGTTACTTGGCAACCATGTTTGTGTACGCTCCTGTCCCTTAGCAACCGCCCCCTTCTAGCTGATTGGCTGGCCGTGTGTATAAATACGGCAATCACGGAGCTGTACACACAAGAGGTTTAGTTTCTGAAATTAGGAAGTAGTTAGGATTATGTTCATTTAATAGTCACAATCCTTGTGTTCAGTGGCCACAAGCACTAGAGCTCCATACCTCAGCATACAATAAGAACTGGCTAGAACCCCCCCCCCCCCCCACACACACACACACAACATATTACATTTTATTGATGCCAGCTTGGATTATTATATTTTATTAAAGTCTTGTTTTGTGCCAGAAGAGGTAAAAATATATTCTAGGTGCACCTTAACTATACCTGATACATGATTAGAATACCATCTTTGGGGTTACAGTCTACAATATAAATAGATGAACAGTGGGTGTTCTAGCACCAAATAGCACTCCAGAATAGATAAATTTGAAAATACTTATATTTTTAATTGTTTAGGTTTTCCATTCGTTCTTTTCTTCTTTATAGTTAGCTGGTTCAGATCCCAAGGTGGAAGGAACAAGATAATAACAAGGGAGATGCCATAAAATAAGCAACAAGACTAAATAATAGTGATAAACAAAGTAATTTATTTAGGTAAAATAAGCCATATGGCAAGGCATTTGTAAAAAAAAATACTAATCAGTATTGATTTCCACAGCAGAGACTACCTCGTTCTCAAGGACACTTACCTAGGAAGTCGGCAGGCGTAAACGCGTTCTAGTGATCCTTGTTTTAAGGTTATTCACTATTATTTCATGCTTTTTTTAAAAAAAAAATTTTTTATAATGCCTTGCCATATGGCTTATTTAACCTATATAAATTACTTTGTTTCTCACTATTATTTAATCTTGT
The DNA here is from genome assembly GCA_009667805.1 of Leptobrachium leishanense. Lineage (NCBI taxonomy): Eukaryota > Metazoa > Chordata > Amphibia > Anura > Megophryidae > Leptobrachium > Leptobrachium leishanense. Next base: position 6,634 of record RXON01002124.1, on the reverse strand, counting down.
TACATATTTTAAGGGATCTCCCTTGTTTTGAGCTGTGTTATGTATAGTACTACAGTGTATAACACCCCGTGCCCCGTGCTATATATATATATATAACATTGCGCTGTATATAACACAGCGACACACTGTGTTTTACACAACACAATGTAAACACAGTACATTGTGTACAGTGCAGTGCGTTACGTAGCGAACAAGATGTTATACACAGCACACTGTGCTATATATATATTTTTGCATACACTGTACTGTGTGACATATAGTAAAGTGTATAACGCTCTGTACTAAATATCGCATTGCGCTGTACATAGCACTGTACTGAGTATAATGTGCTGTACAGCGTGTGCTATGCAGTGCAGTGTTATGGACAGCACAATGCGATATATATAGCACAGTACGCCACACACTGCACCTACACATCACACAGTGAATAAGTGTGTGTAGCTCTTGCAAACATGGCCATTTATTAAATAAATAAATATACATTAAGCCCTCCACAGACTGACATGTTTCCCGTGTACGGATGAACATATATTTATATATATATATATATATGTATGTGTGTGTGTCTGTCCTGTCCTGTGGAAAATAAACTTTTATTAAGCCTGGTTTATTCTACATTTTAACAGTGATCTTTATTTATTTATTGCATTTATTTCAAGTACACACTGTTGTTTTTACATGAATGCACTGTTTTTGTTTAGTTTTAATTGTCAAAGACTGAAGAAACACTGTGCAAAAACGTAAAAACAGCAGTGAGTACTTGAAATAACAGCAATACGTAAATAAAGGTCACTGTTAAAATGCAGAATAAATCAGGCTTAATACAAGTTTTACTTGCTTCAAGACAGGACAGACATATTTAATGAACACAGAAGTCAGACTTTATTCATGTGTAGCACTACTATAGGACGTTGTTAGTTTGCCTGCCACCCACAAACAGGCAGCAGAACAAAATGGCTCCTTCGTTGCCTAGCGACAAACCCCGCCCACTTTCCCTCTCGTTCTCTGACAGCTACCTGTAACTTGAGGCTTTGAAAGGGATTCCGGAATTGTTACTTAGCAACCATGTTTGTTTACGCTCCCGTCCCTTAGCAACCGCCTCCTTCTAGCTGATTGGCTGGCACAAGTTTTACTTGCTTCAAGACAGGACAGACCTATTTAATGAACACAGAAGTCAGACTTTATTCATGTGTAGCACCACTATAGGATGTTGTATAGTTTGCTTGCCACCCACAAACAGGCAGCAGAACAAAATGGCTCCTTCGTTGCCTAGCGACAAACCCCGCCCACTTTCCCTCTCGTTCTCTGACAGCTACCTGTACTTGAGGCTTTGAAAGGGATTCCGGAATTGTTACTTAGCAACCATGTTTGTTTACGCTCCCGTCCCTTAGCAACCGCCTCCTTCTAGCTGATTGGCTGGCACAAGTTTTACTTGCTTCAAGACAGGACAGACCTATTTAATGAACACAGAAGTCAGACTTTATTCATGTGTAGCACCACTATAGGATGTTGTATAGTTTGCTTGCCACCCACAAACAGGCAGCAGAACAAAATGGCTCCTTCGTTGCCTAGCGACAAACCCCGCCCACTTTCCCTCTCGTTCTCTGACAGCTACCTGTAACTTGAGGCTTTGAAAGGGATTCCGGAATTGTTACTTGGCAACCATGTTTGTGTACGCTCCCGTCCCTTAGCAACGCCCCCTTCTAGCTGATTGGCTGGCCGTGTGTATAAATACGGCAATCACGGAGCTGTACACACAAGAGGTTTAGTTTCTGAATTAGGAAGTAGTTAGGATTATGTTCATTTAATAGTCACAATCCTTGTGTTCAGTGGCCACAAGCACTAGAGCTCCATACCTCAGCATACAATAAGAACTGGCTAGAACCCCCCCCCCCCACACACACACACACAAACATATTACATTTTATTGATGCCAGCTTGGATTATTATATTTTATTAAAGTCTTGTTTTGTGCCAGAAGAGGTGAAAATAATATTCTAGGTGCACCTTAACTATACCTGATACATGATTAGAATACCATCTTTGGGGTTACAGTCTACAATATAAATAGATGACAGTTGGTGTTCTAGCACCAAATAGCACTCCAGAATAGATAAATTTGAAAATACTTATATTTTTAATTGTTTAGGTTTTCCATTCGTTCTTTTCTTCTTTATAGTTAGCTGGTTCAGATCCCAAGGTGGAAGGAAACAAGCTAATAACAAGGGAGATGCCATAAAATAAGCAACAAGACTAAATAATAGTGATAAACAAAGTAATTTATTTAGGTAAAATAAGCCATATGGCAAGGCATTTGTAAAAAAAATTACTAATCAGTATTGATTTCCACAGCAGAGACTACCTCGTTCTCAAGGACACTTACCTAGGAAGTCGGCAGGCGTAAACGCGTTCTAGTGATCCTTGTTTTAAGGTTATTCACTATTATTTCATGCTTTTTTTAAAAAAAAAAAAAAATTATAATGCCTTGCCATATGGCTTATTTAACCTATATAAATTACTTTGTTTCTCACTATTATTTAATCTTGTTACATATTTTAAGGGATCTCCCTTGTTTTGAGCTGTGTTATGTATAGTACTACAGTGTATAACACCCCGTGCCCCGTGCTATATATATATATATATAACATTGCGCTGTATATAACACAGCGACACACTGTGTTTTACACAACACAATGTAAACACAGTACATTGTGTACAGTGCAGTGCGTTACGTAGCGAACAAGATGTTATAACACAGCACACTGTGCTATATATATATTTTTGCATACACTGTACTGTGTGACATATAGTAAGTGTTATAACGCTCTGTACTAAATATCGCATTGCGCTGTACATAGCACTGTACTGAGTATAATGTGCTGTACAGCGTGTGCTATGCAGTGCAGTGTTATGGACAGCACAATGCGATATATATATAGCACAGTACGCCACACACTGCACCTACACATCACACAGTGAATAAGTGTGTGTAGCTCTTGCAAACATGGCCATTTATTAAATAAATAAATATACATTAAGCCCTCCACAGACTGACATGTTTCCCGTGTACGGATGAACATATATTTATATATATATATATATATGTATGTGTGTGTGTCTGTCCTGTCCTGTGGAAAATAAACTTTTATTAAGCCTGGTTTATTCTACATTTTAACAGTGATCTTTATTTATTTATTGCATTTATTTCAAGTACACACTGTTGTTTTTACATGAATGCACTGTTTTTGTTTAGTTTTAATTGTCAAAGACTGAAGAAACACTGTGCAAAAACGTAAAAACAGCAGTGAGTACTTGAAATAACAGCAATACGTAAATAAAGGTCACTGTTAAAATGCAGATTAAATCAGGCTTAATCCAAGTTTTACTTGTGTAGCGATGTGTTATAGTTTACTGTGGCAGTACCCATTTTTGGCCACAAGATGGAGACTATCACGATTAAAGACCCTGGACACTTGAACTACATGTCCATGCATGCTTTGCGAAGAAACAGGAAGTGGGTGGGTTTGTGGAGAGCCTGTACATCCTGCACCTCGTGGAGAACAGGCAGAGCGCGCCAGGGAGCAGAGGAGAGCGGATGCACGTACAGAGAAGGAGAGACCAAAAGATAGGCCGGAGCGCAGACAAAGTGGATCGGGCCTTAGGATTGGGTCACCCAGCCTTGCGGGAGATAGACATCACCATCTATTATCCGAGTGCAGTGCTAAGGAGAGACGACCCCTCGAGTAAGGAGTACCGCGGTCGATTGAAGCGGGGAGCAGGCGGTAAGCTGGCTGAGTCGCGGCTGACAGACAGAAGGCCAGACAACAGATCCGGTGGTCGGCGTCCCCAGTCAATATCGAGCGGAGAGACGTCCTGGGTCAGCGGAACCTCAAGCTTGCGCTGGATGGGTGAGAGGCCCCCAAGGCCGTGTGTAAATAAGAACGTACGCTGCTGTTTTCCTTCTAAAACCCACAGGGCCCCAACTGACTAGTCGAAGACATCGTTAAAGTAAACTCACTGGCCAGTTGAAAAGTACCCGGGTACCCTACACATACACATACCTATCACTTCACGTTCTGGGACTTAACCTGTGCAGGACTCAGTTTCCTTTTTTTTTCCAAATCCATACAAGGGGGCAAAGTTGAAGTTACACTCTGAACAACTTTCCGGTTTTTTTGGTTCCCGCTGCGCATTTACCGTGATACGAGAACTGTGTATTTTATTGTGTCCCGCTACGTGGTTTTTCTTCGAATTTCGTATCTTTTAATTTTCTGTTCGGTCGGGGTTTTTTTTCCGAAAATACGAAGCCCTCGTGTTTTCGTTTCTTTTACCGCTACGCGTTTATCGTGTTACGAAAGTACTGTAAAGCTTCCTGCATATACCGTGTCTCAAGAGCTGCAAACCTTTTAGTAAACCTTTTAAATTATAAAACTGCTCAGCGTGTTGGAGTATATTTATTCCCTAGTGCGGGGAGACTGACCCGTGGTTCATTTTCAGCGGCTCCTCCGGGAGTGAGCGCTACACGTGGGGGCTCGTTTCCGGGATTCAGTCTCTGGAAAAACCGCATCTAAAGGGTTAAATATGGATCCGGACACTGCTGCCGAATGGTGTGGGGAGTACAGTAGTCAGTTAGCATGTTGCATAGTCATGGATATTCCTGCAGACACTTGGGCCGAAGACCAGATTCGCCAGGCCGTGGCCACGCTAGCACCAGATCATCGGGGGTTAATTCTGGACATTAAGAAAAACCCAGATACCTCTCACACGCATGTTCTTCTCGAATGGAGAAAAGGTATTCCAGCATGTTTTCGGGGCGCGAGCGTGAAGCTGACCGATGAGGTGGAAGTCCAACTGATTCAGCCAAGTGCGCCACGTGGCGAAGCCGAAAGTGTTCCCGCGCCCAGTCCGTTGGCCATGATTGGGCCTGAATTTATCGTGGCTATTGGAGACTTGCTGGCCAAATGTCAGAAAACAAGCCCTCCTCACACTAATTTCGGTTATCGACGGTTAAGGAACTTTACAGGAAATGTACCAACTCCGGCGGGAGAAGAAACCTTTGAGGAATGGGTGGAACAGGCGATGCAGGCTCTGGATGAGTGGGATGTCCCTGAGGCCCAGAAAAAGCAAAGGATCACCGAGAGTTTAAAGGGACCTGCGTCAGAAGCGGTGAGAAACTTAAAACTGAGTAGAAAAGATTGCACTGCTTTAGATTATTTGAACGTTCTTGAGGAAGTTTTTGGGCGAACAGAAAAGGCAGCGGAACTAGTATATCAGTACGAACACACCTATCAGAAGAGAGGCGAGAGAATGATTGATTACATGAGGCGCTTGGATAAGATTCTGCACCAAATACTCCTCAAGAAAGGGGCCAACCGGCTGACGTAGATAAGATACGAATAAAGCAGATCCTGAGGGGCTCTCAACCGTTAGATCCGGTAATGATGCAGCTGAGAAGCAGAGCAGTTAATCAAGAGTTGAAGTACCTGGAACTGATCCGAGTTGTACGAGAGGAGGAGGCTCTGCTGGAAGAGAAATCCTTCAGGCGGGGAGAAAGGGCTTATGCACAACCTGCAAGATATAACGACGGTCTGCAGCCTGAAAATGATTCGTTAGACACCTATGGATCTGATCTGGATGAACAGGAGCAGTTAGTCGGTTTTAAATTCGTCGAAAACGCTGCGAAAGAATCGAACTCTTCTGAACGAAGCGAGTTGTTCAAGACTGTAAAGAAGGTACAGGAAGCTCAAACTGAACTGCAGAAAGCGCACGCTGAACTGTGCAGGGTGTTGATGAAGGTGACCGAGATGCAAGGGGAAATGCAAAAGTTCCTAACAGGTATGCAGACGACTGAAGTTGCCGTGGCGTCTGGTTCAAATCTCTTATTAGAACCTCAACAAGCAACCGTGTCTCCACTTTCGAGGAAGAGATGTTTCGGTTGTGGAGAAGTGGGCCATTTCCGTGCGCAGTGTAAAGGCCGGAAGCCTGAGAAGGACAAAGTTGAGTGGCTGCTGAAAGCCCTAGAGGGACTGTTATCTACTCCGCCAGCGGGAAACGCCAGAGGGCACCAGTAAAGGAGCAACCTAGGTGCCCAGAAGTTGAATCTCGCTCAAGAATCAATTTAAAGCTAAGAGTGCAAAGGGCCCAAAGTTAAGCCTACTGCTGAGCCTGCCAGAATGGAAAGAGTCACTCCCTTGGCATCCGGGTCTACGTCATGGGGAGGCAATGCACGCCCAAAACCTGCACGGGCCAAGAAAAAGGCCAGGGTCCAGCAAACTGGGTCTAAGCGTCCGGATACCTCCACCAAGTTTCCTGACCAGCTGATAGGTCCTTCTCCGATTGTGCCAATCCAAGTGGAGGGAGTCTACACCAAAGCTCTGTTAGATTCAGGGGCTCAAGTGACTTTGATTTATAAAGACTTCTATGAGAAACACTTAAAGCACATTCCTCTGCAGAATTGAAGGACTTGAAATATTGGGGTATCGGCACTGAGAAACTCCCTTATGACGGGTATCTGCAAGTAAGGTTGGAGATCGGATCTGAAGTCATCGGACAGTCCGGAGGCTGTGACGCCTTGGCCATTGTGTGTCCCCGACCCTCGGGTGCAAACAGAAGCTCTCTGATAGTGGGGACGAAC
>RXON01002123.1:0-18133 GCA_009667805.1 Leptobrachium leishanense | reverse complement strand
ATTATCGTATCGCGACAGAATTATCATATCAACAGAAATATCGGATCAATGGAAATAATAACATATAGGGTATATAGAGTATAGAGAGAGGCAGGCAGGCACTGGCAGCGGCAGTCAGATTTTCTAATGGTCAGGTGTCACGATCAGCCACAATGGCGGTACCTGGCATGTGCCAAGTAGGGCCCAGGTAAGAGGAAAAGCCGCTATATGCAGAGATGCGTGACACAACGATCAGGAAAAGTAAATAAACCACAGTAGACACTGGGGACCTCTGCACGGCTAAATACCAAAGGAGCCCTATACTGATAGAGTGGCCGAATCTGCACTAATAGAAAAGGTTACCTTGTAGCCGTGCAGAGTCCTGGGAAAACACAGACACCTGAAGGAGAATATACTAAACAACTTGCAGGGCAGGACTTCAATATACTAAAGCCGTGGTCTACAGGGACACACAACATATAATACGATAAGCACAGGACAGCTAGGGATATCCAGAAGAGTGGTCAATAAATAAGCCAGGGGTCAAAACCAAAACGTATACCTTGAACCAAAGCGGGGATATAGCACCAGAGAAAATCCGTCAGCCAGGCCAGAGGGTCAATACCAGGAAGTCAATCAGAACATAAAACTCAGACAAGGGGGAAACACTGAAATAGAACTAGGATGGAAAACAGGGAGCTCTCAGGAACAAATCTGTGGCTGAAGTGAACCAGGATGCAAGAGCATGGTGATATGGGCCCATGGTTTTATATAGGGGAGTAATCAGCCCATAATCACCAGCAGAAGCTCAACGAGCCATGAACTTAACCCCTGAGCTGCATGTCAGGGAAAGCAGCACAGGGAAACACATGGAAACACAGACATAAGGAATACAGAGGGCAGGGAGACAGGGTTGGAACGTGGGAACGTGACATCAGGAACTCAGGATCAGGACGCTGGACTAAAACAGTGCTATAGTATATCCATCCAGTGTGCTGATGGTTATAAAATTTTAATGTATATATACCAGTGGCGTCACTAGGGTTGGTGTCACACGGTGCGGTAACTTATGATGTCACCCCCCCCCCCCCCGAGGTTTACATTTTTTTTTTAACAACTCTTACTCCTAATCAGTACTCCCATATAACACTGAATGCTCATACACACGGCGCACATTACTGTGAGGTTTATTGCTGTGGAGCTCTCTCATATGCTCACACAAATTTTTGCCAACTGCCAGCAAGTACGGTGCCTGTTCGAAGGCAGTGAAAGCACACATGGATATATATTGACTCCAGCAGCTCTGGATATATATATTGCCCCCAGCAGCTCACCCATGGATATATATTGCCTCAGCTCACATATGGATATATTGCACCTCAGCTCACACATGGATAATTGGATATATTGCCCCAGAGTCCAGACCAGCTCACACATGGATATATTGCCCCAGCTCTCATGGATACTGCCCCAGCTCCTCTCATGGATATACTGCCCCAGCTCCTCTCATGGATATACTGCCCCAGCTCGTGGATACTGCCCCAGCACATGAAATGCCCCAGCAGCTCAAGGATATGCCCCAGTTCACACATGGATTTGCCCCAGCTCCTCGTGGATATGCCCCAGCACCTCGTGGATACTGCCCCAGCACATGGAATGCCCCAGCAGCTCAAGGATATGCCCCAGCTCACACATGGATTTGCCCCAGCTCCTCGTGGATAATGCCCCAGCTCCTCGTGGATATGCCCCAGCTCCTCGTGGATATGCCCCAGCTCCTCATGGATATGCCCCAGCTCCTCGTGGATATGCCCCAGCACCTCGTGGATAATGCCCCAGCACCTCGTGGACATGCCCCAGCTCCTCGTGGATATGCCCCAGCACCTCGTGGATACTGCCCCAGCACATGGAATGCCCCAGCAGCTCAAGGATATGCCCCAGCTCACACATGGATTTGCCCCAGTTCCTCGTGGATAATGCCCCAGCTCCTCGTGGATATGCCCCAGCTCCTTGTGGATATGCCCTAGCACCTCGTGGATAATGCCCCAGCACCTCGTGGACATGCCCCAGCTCCTCGTGGATATGCCCCAGCACCTCGTGAATATGCCCCAGCACCTCGTGGATATGCCCCAGCACCTCGTGGACATGCCCCAGCTCCTCATGGATATGCCCCAGCTCCTCGTGGATATGCCCCAGCTCCTCGTGGATATGCCCCAGCACCTCGTGGATATGCCCCAGCACCTCGTGGATATTCCCACAGTACCTCATGGAATGCCCCAGCAGCTCAAGGATATGCCCCAGCTCACACATGGATTTGCCCCAGCACCTCGTGGATACTGCCCCAGCACATGGAATGCCCCAGCAGCTCAAGGATATGCCCCAGCTCCTCGTGGATAATGCCCCAGTGAAGGAGGAATGGGTCTGATTCCTATTTCACCAGCTCCTCGTGGATAATATGCCCCAGCTCCTCGTGGATGCCCCAGCTCCTCGTGGATATGCCCCAGCTCCTCATGGATATGCCCCAGCTCACACATGGATATGCCCCAGCTCCTCATGGATTTGCCCCAGCACATGGAATGCCCCAGCACCTCATGATAATGGCCCCAGCTCACCTCCGCTGCCTTTTTCGCTCCCTCAGAGCGTCCGGCGGCGCGCAGCTTGGGGGCTCACCAGGGGGAGCCACGTGACCAGCCGCGATTGGCTGGTGAGTGGTGACGTGTTTCCTCCAGGCGAGCGCCGAAGCTGCATGCTTCGGACGCTCGCAGCGAGCGAAAAACGTGGCAGAGGGTGAGACACCCGCCCTTAGGGTGATGGTGTCACCCTAAAGGCGGGTGTCACCTGGTGCGGGCCGCACCCTCCGCCCCCACGTAGCGACACCACTCGTATATACATTTAACGGCCGCGCGCCCACGGACTTACTCTATCCAAACAAAGTTCAGAATGATGTGAAACATTGGGACTTTTTGGATAGATTTCGATTTTCAAAAGTTAAAAAAATAAAAATGGTCGAAATCTAATGCAAAAGTCCCGATGTTTCACATCGGGATGTCAGATATTAAATCGGCTTGTGCACCGATTTTTTTTTCGGTTCGATTCGGTTCAATTTGTTCTGATGTTTAAAATTTTTGATTCGGCTCGTTTCGATTCGGTTTGGTTCGGCTCGTTTTTCGTGTACATCTTTTTGAATATCGACCATTTTTCGTATTTTCGGGGCACTTTGCTGGTTTTTTGTATCGACTTTTCGTGATTTCGGAAAATTTTTTTTTAGGAAATTATGTTCTTCTCGTTTCAAAGTGTATAACTCTATTCGTTTTGACGTAAACTACTAGTATGGTTTACTTTTTTATACTTTATATATTTTTTTATAATAAATTTTTGGTTTGTTTTTCGGATCCGATAATTCATTCTGTCGATACGATAATTCTGGCAATTCTATCGTTTTTTTTTTTTATTAAATAAAGATCCTTTTTTTCTTATGAATATACATTTCACAACTTTATTTATTTAATCACATTAAAAAAATGGTATGAAAGCCAAGGAACAAAAAAAAATGAACAAAACGATTTAAAAAACGCTAAACTGACCCGAATGGTCTGACTTTAAAAATAAAAACCAGAACAAAAATGTTTTAAAAAAGGGAAAATAGTTGATCAAAATGATCTGAAATGAAAAAAAATTAAATGATTTAAAAGTTTCAGACAAAAAAATTAATTAACCCTTTCGCTGCTGAGGCATTTCACGGCTTCCCTTCACGCCTGTGACTGTGCGGTGCTGCTGCTGAGCTACTTTTTAACAGTTTCGCTCCTCTTGTTTAAACGCGTTTTTTTGAAGCCTTATTTTATAATATGACCCAGACATGTTATATATCGTTCTTTCCGGCAGACTCGGCAGATGATTTATAATATATCATTATCATATGTATGCGTCATGTCCTGTCTGTATATTATAACAAAAAATGCAATAAAATTTGAATTTTCAATGTTTGTTTTATAAGGTGTAAAGTGTTTTTTTCACATTTTAACATGCGAGTGTTTGCGGTTGTTAAAAAAAATTGAAAAGGGGACTTTTTATATTTTTTTGGGTGAAAATTACACTATTTTTAACAAACGCAACCCATACAAAAAACTTTAGTGCAGCATCATCGTTCACATTATAATTGAAATGGCAACAATATTGCTGCATTAACAAAACAAAACATGTTTATTTTTTTTTATATTTAAATTTTTTATAATTTTTAACATTGTCATATTTGGTATTGTTGGAAAGGCCATGCTGTGGTCGATCCAAAGATACCAAACATTAACCAACCAATAGCTGCCGCGGATCAGGAGATAGGGGTTCCAATGAACCCCCTATCTCCACCATTGGTCGCAGTTAGGGGTTAACTCCAGAACTGACGACATTGTGACGAGGTCTTGGGACTGTCGGCAGCTGACGTTCGCCCACGCTGTTGTCTTCCTGCAAAGACGTGACCATGTTGGCGGGCAGCGTCTTAGCGGGCAGCGGTGGGAGAGAGAGAGCTCATAGCTGGGAGGAGGTGTTGCGTGAAGCTGCAAACAGGGACAAATAAACTAGACCTGAGCCGCACTGAGGATATTTGGGTTGTGTCGGAGAAGACTTCACGCAGTGATGCCATCAATATTTTTTGATAAATTCTTGGTTATACAATGAATGTGACTGTGGACAAAAATCCGTGTTGTTGTGACATCGCCTAAGCTTAACAAAACCAGGCCACGTCGGTAATCAAATCTCAAGGCAGTACAACAAGGTTGTGTTAGTGTGTGACATTTTTTGGCCAGGCAGGAAGTGTAGAATGTGCACAGTCACATTCATGGCCACAAATATGTTGACAAATTTATGACAAAGGGTCCATAGAAATGTCAATAAGTTTATGTACATATAATTTTAACAGTGTGGAAACCAAGCAATACATATTAACTTATTAAGTAAGGAAAAGCAACGCACACAAACAGGAAAATATAGAAAAAAATAGAACATTTATTTACAACATGGGGAAGGGAAGGGAAGGGAACATGCCAAGGATGGCAAACTGCCCAACAGGGGCACAAACAAACAACACAAACAAACATACAATGGCGGCCATCTTCCAAGCCAGGCGAACATCTTGTTCAGAGTATTGGTTCACTCACTGGAGAATTACTGGCATTTGAGGAGATGTTGGAGCTGGTCCGCATCTTTGATTACAAAGATTATGACTGCAGTAAGGGCCCTTACGGCAGGAAGAATAATTTTAGAAAGGATCGTATCATTGACAAGCTACGCGCACCACCATCCTGGAGGTGTTTGGGAAAGACGGGACGAAGGACCAGATCAGAAAACGCTGGTCCAACCTCAAAGCAGGCGAGCAGGAGCAGCTGAGGCACATCCGTATTGGTATTGTCTGTCTTACTGCCGCTGCAGGATGTCTGCGGTGTTGTTCAGGTGTTCCCGGAGTTCCTGCAGCAGTTCATGGATGTTATCAATATTTGCAACAGCCAGCCTTAGTTCGCCAATTGCCTCCCGTCGGCGTCTGGCTTTCCTTTTCTATATATCCAATAAATGAAAGAAGGAAAATACAGTAAGTAAAGCCGGTTTCTATTTTTGAATGAAAGTCTTGAAAAAATATAACAGTAGTATACACCAGTGCTGGCGGCCACCTCCTGCTCCTCCTCCTCCGACTCCTCCCCCACCACCACCGTCTGCATATCCAGTGCTATATGTAAGAAATTAAAGAAATAAAAAATACAGTAAACAACAAAACTGATTTATTTTTGGAACAAAAGTCGATGCAAAATACAACAGTAAAAAAAAAAAACCTGGACTGGCGGCCTCCTGCTGCAACAGCTCCCTCTCTCCATCATCGCCATCCTCCTCTTCCTCCTCCTGCTCCTCTTGTGCTATACATAAAAAAATTAAATTAAAATACAGTAAACAAAAAATGTTTCTGTTTTTGACCAAAAGTCATTGCAAAATAAAACAGTATATACCAGCGCTGGTGGACGCCCGTGGCTCCTCCTCCTCCTCCACCGAGGTACTGGTCCCCGCCGGGGCAGATGCCGCCTTCTTCCTGTCTTCTGCCAAATCCAAAAAATAACACGTAAATAATGCAGACTGGAAAAAATGGTATATCTATACACTATATTGCAGAAAGTATTGCGACACCCCTCCACTACCCCACTACCAGCTTGACCCACTACTTCTCCCATCTCATAGTTCTAAAGTCACAAAATATTTATTTATTTCCTCTGCACAGACATATATTACTGTTTAATTATATATTTTTTTCAGAAATAAACATTACGTTTATTCAATAAAAAGTTAAACTATTATTTGTGTTGTGTGCATACAAAACGCATTGTGCTGACTGCTTTTAGTTATTTTATAGAAGGCCTCAGCCTCAGTTTCACTTTCAGTTTCTGCTAATAAAACTGTGGATATTGCAGAAAAAACAACAGAAATCCACCATTTTGTTTTGAAATTTGCATCTAAAGCATTCAATGACACTGCTGCAGCAAACTGAATTGCTGCGCTGCAACAATTCAGCAGCTGCTGAGGACGTATTGAACGCGGCTCTGTTTGGAGGATGCACTTTCAGAACAACTACATGACATGTCCCATCCTATCACTTAGCAGAGACGCAGAGATTTTTGTTGATGCGCAGGTGGGAGCCAATATTGGGCAAGCTGCGGGTCATCTCGTATGCATCACTCAATCACAACAACCTCCCCCCCCAGCACACTACACAGACTACACAGTGCCAAAAGAAATCCAGCATTGTAACTTCATCTACATCCATCAAATATCAAAATTTTCACGAATACGTAAAATCACAAAAAGGAAGAGCTATGGCAAAAATGCATGTATGACGAGTCGTGAAAATGCAAAGCTATACACAATCACATTGCATGAAAAAATAACTAGATAAATCAGCGTATTTCTGTGCACATTAGCACATGCAAGCACATTATTATTATTATTATACAGGATTTATATAGCACCAACAGTTTGCGCAGCGCTTTACAATATAACATGACACTTACGTTTCGCTATGACGCGACAGATGCGTCTCAGCTGCTCCTGCTCGTGTACTTTCAAATCAGACCAGCGTTTCCTGAGCTGGTCCTTCGTCCGGTCCTTCCCGAACATCTCCAAAATGGTGGTGCGTAGCTTCTCTAAGATACGATCCTTCCTGGCGTTATTCTTCCTGCGGTAAGGGCCCTTACTGCAATCATAATCCTTCAGATCAAAGATCCGGACCAGCTCCAACATCTCTTCAAACGCCATATTGCTGGCCCGTTTCTTCCTGGGTGGTGGTTCATCATGGAGAGATGATGAATGGCTTGAATGGCACTCCTCTCTTTCAGCGGCCATCATGATGAATAATAAAAACAATATTTTGTTCAAAAAGTTGTCAATAAAACTGGCTCAATAAAGTTAAGACATTCGCGCGCGCATGCGCGACCCGCGGACGAATCAGATCTGACCAAACTACGAATATTCTTATCGGATCATTGGAAACATACGCATTTACAAATACAAAATTTACAGAATCAGCAATATAACCGATAATAGTTAAATATACGATGTCCAGACTTACCGAAATGGAACCGAAATCCCGAATGGAACTAAAATCATGAATAGATAGAGGGAAAATAAATTTCGATTTGACACATTTCAAGTCCATTCGAAAATTCCGAAACATTTTCGATTTGGCAAAAGTTTCGTTTTTTTCGGAAAGTCTGTTCTCGTTTCAAAGCAATAGATTTCGATTTGACACATTTCAAGTCCATTCGAAAATTCCGAAACATTTTCGATTTGGCAAATCTTTCGTTTTTTCGGAAAGTCTGTTCTCGTTTCAAAGCAATAGATTTCGATTTGACACTTTCAAGTCCATTCGAAAATTCCGAAAAATTTTCGATTCTGCTCGGAAAACATTTCGGATTCGACCTTTTCGGATCTAAAATATTTCGGAATTTCGGCCGCATCGAAAGACCCGAATCGGGAAATTTCGTGAAAATTCCGAAATTCCGAAACCCGAAACGCACATCCCTAATGTGCAGTGTGTATGAGTGTATCCCAGAGCTCCAAGGCAATAAAACTCACAGTACTATGCAGCGTGTATCACAGAATCCACAGCAATAAAAGTCCCAGCAATACAATGTTTGGTGTGTGTCAGCGTATCAGAATCCACAGCAATAAAAATTCCAGCAATGCAATGTGCAGTGTATATGAGTGTATCAGAATCCACAGCAATAAAACTCCCAGTAATGCAATGTGCGGGTCAGCGTATCAGAATCCACAGCAATAAAACTCCCAGCAATGCAATGTGCAGTGTGTATGAGTGCATCAGAATCCACTGCAATAAAACTCCCAGCAATGCAATGTGTGGTGTGTGTCAGCGTATCAGAATCCATGGCAATAAAACTCCCAGCAATGCAATGTGTGGTGTGTATGAGTGCATCAGAATCCACTGCAATAAAACTCCCAGCAAACTGAGTGTATATGAGCACACAGCAATTATTTATTCTACATTTACCGGCCTCCGTCCGCGGTAGGGCTGTGTGCAGAGTCAGCAGGGACTGTGTACAGACTCAGCAGGAGGTCCCTCCAGGTCACGTTAGGATCGCGGCTGTGCCTGTGCGTGGAGCCATCTTGTCAGCAGTGGGGTGCCACTGCCAGAGGGTGCACCATGGCTTTTATTCCCTTCCTGGTGGGTGTTCAGTCCAGAATAGAGTAACAGTCCATGTTAACGAAAGGGTGGGCAGCTGCATGCATGTCACGTGGTTCAGCCAGTCAGGTGGTACTGAGACTCAGTACCACCTGACTGGCCGGACCGAGTGTGACCTGCACACACGCAGCCTCACCAGGAGCCAGGCAGCTCAATAACAAATTTCTATCACTGCAGTGCTGGTTAAGGAAAGGTCCACTTTAAACAGCAGTAAGCAGACAGGGCTTCATATTCTGCTGATACCCCCCCTTTACCTGCCGTTTACTGTCATCTTCTCTCTCTGGACACAAATCACATCCCCCTCCTAGAGCTGCTGCGGGGCAGGGGAGGAGCTATGGAGGGAGGAGAGGGGGATTTTTATTCTATTCGATTTTATTCCGTATGCAAACACCATGCTCCACTGCTCGTTGTTTGAGAACACAGCTCAAAGCTGACACACAGTGACAGTGGCACCTCCTAGTACCCCCTAATGACACCCCAATAATCATTGGTACCTGGGGCGGCCCGCCCTCCGCCACTCCTCTAAGTACACCACTGCTCTGGTGATATGCTCACACACAAGTTTGGCGAACTGCCAGCAAGTACGGTGCTGTTTGAAGGCAGTGCAAATCCCCATAGAGAAGTAATGGTTAATCTATTCAGAGAACACCAAACAGCAGAGAAATGTCAGTGAAATACCCTGATGTTCGGTGGTTTCAATCAGCAGGTTCAGGTATTCAGGCGAACCCCATAGGTTTCAATGTTAAAAATATTCCCGTTTTTATGCAATATCTAATAAACCACTTATTATTTTAATCTGCAGTAAAAAGTCTTTATTTATTGATTTTTTTTTTAGTACCATTTAGTAATTTTTCAGAATTTTTTGGGCAAAATCCCCCCCCCCTTTTTTTAATATCGGTTGTTCTTTTTCTGTAACAGAACTTTTTATTATCAATCATAAGATCTTATATGTAAATTCCAGACATTTTCGTTCAGTAGTTCTTTTGAAAACAGCAGGCCATGGGTTTGCGGTGGCAGCATACAGCGGCCGACTCCATGCACTTTGGGGACCCTGCGGTGAATGGTGAATTCACTGCAGGGTGGGGAAATTTTATTCCCTGAAGTGCAGGGAACTACAGAACACCAAAATGTTGGCATCATTTTGGTGCTCTGTGAGTAACCCAATTAGTGGTGAGTTTTTTTGTTGCCCCCTGAAAAGTGAAAGCCTAGGCGTTGCCTACCCAGGACATACTTGAAAATTAGTGACATCTCAATGTTTCCTTCCTGTTAAAATAGTTTGCAAAAGTCGAAAAAAAATAAAAAAAATTTTTTTTTAGGGGTGGGACCACCCGGCGGGCCGCCGCCCCCTGGAGAGTGCCGCCCTAGGCCTAGGCCTTGTTGGCCTAGGCCAAAATACACCAGTGGTGCCAGTGCTTTAGAATAAAAAAAAAATGAATGTGGTTTTTATATTAATGTATCATTTTTTGTTTACATGCAGACATGTATAAGGGGGTGATCCCTGTCAAATGAGCCAAATATGTCTAGGGCATAACAGGTGCACGTTAAATGCATGAGAAAAGAAAACTGTAAAAGTCTTGCTAATATTTCTGTTACATCCTCAGCCCCCGCTGTGCCCCCTGGGGGGTCTGGGCAAGAAGGGGGACTGCTGGCTGGCTGGGTGCCAGCACTTTCTGCTGGCAGATCGGCATCTGAGGGGGGCGGGGTCAGGTGTGGTTACCAGGAGCCGCAGGCTTTAAAACAGGGCTCGAGGAATTGCCTCATCGCCCTGTTGTGGAGTTCATTTCACGCACCGCTACTTCCTGTATCTGATTGCATTCCCAGTTGACGACCCTGCTTTGTATGAGATTCCTGCTCCTGTTGTTTGATCCGGCATGGCTTTGACCACTCTCTATCTCAATCGTTTGTATTACGCTGTTTGCGTGGTTTAGTGATTTAACCCCATGCTGGTTGCTGGGTTGATCACTCGCTGTTTGGTTTCTGCATCCCTGAATGCCCTGCGCCTTGAATACTTCACGGACTGTCGTCCCTTGTATCATGTTTCTGAGCGTGTCCTAGGCTTTCTGCCGGTCTCAAAACCCTCGGAGCCTAGAGGCAATTCAGCAAATTCTTTGAGTCCCTTGGTTCTTGAGTTACAACCTGTATTTTATGCAATTTCTGTGTTAATCAAGAAAGTATTGTTGCCCTTAAGGATCTTAACTCCGCTACTCTTGGGGAAGCGATATAGCTCCCGTTACAATTTCCTTCACAGAGAATTGCATATAACTATACAGAATCAAATAAAACCAAACATTGCTCGTGGCAGTTCTTATATGTATCAAACAACTGTCATGTTAAGATCAACAAGACACAGAGGCAGGAAGACATGGCAACTGACAGATATCAAGCATTGTTCTGATTCAGCATTTCTTTTTTAAGATGAGACAAATAATATCATAAGTATAGGATAAAGGACCATGGTCAATGGCTGGGTGGAGTAGAGGTAACATCACTGCTCTATGATCGTGGAGACACAGGATCAAACCCCAGCAAGAGCACCTCTCCAGTAAGTGTCCTTGGGCAAGACACTCAATGGTACATACGCGCCACCCAGGATATACTTGAAAAGAGCTCTCAATGTATCCTTTATGGTAAAATACTTTCTAAAAAAAGAAAAGCGTAATTTTTAAGTGCTGCTATGCAATGTCTGAACTCTAGGGGCACTATTCTGATATTGTTGTTAAATGACAGATGCTAAAGGAAAACTTGAGTGTGTGTCGTTTTCCATTACCATCTCTCATTTAACACCCGTATTATGACAGAGCTTTCGAAGCAGCTCCAGTCGTAATCCCAAGGAGTTAAATATTAAGAACAGCATTGCCTGGTGCTGTGCTGTTATTAGCTCCAGGATGGTTATGTGGAGGAACACGGGGAACTATTTATTCCTAGTGTTCCTCTGTCCTTGGAATGAGGAAGGAGCTGATTGTGTCGTTCTCAATATTGAGTGATCTAAGGTGAGTTTAATTGTGGGTTTACCTTAAAGTCTTGTGGGTTTGTGCAGAAATGCAATCATTTAACAACAGGGCTTGAAATATGATATTCTTGGAAGAATAACATCAGGCACAGATGGCGAATGAGTTGGTTGAAATAGCTGTCCGTCTGCTATCTGCACTTACACGTCTCCCATACAAAGTGAACAGAGTACAGCGCAGAACCAGATTATTGTACATTAATGGCAACCATGGAAAAGGGCCCTAGATGTCTAGAAATGAAAGACGTGAAAGATGGCATAATACTAAACTTTAACTTTAGAAATACTGTCTGTTTTTTTCGGGGGGGTTTCTATTGTAAACATGGCACATAAGAAAAGAACACATGTATTATATAACAAGATAAATTCTGTAATAATACTTTTTGAATGGGGCTAATAGCGCTCCATGGTTTTGGTGAACACATAAGGTGGTCATCAGCAGTGCATCAGAAGAGACAGTGAGCACAGGAGAGCTCACATCTTCTGCTGCAAATGCTATGGTTGAAAGCTACACTTGAGTCAGGAGAGGATGGGTCATGGATAGACCATTCCCAGTGCTAAGATCAAAAAGTTCTTGATATTGTGTAGAATCCTTTGGACCCTTACTATATTCTAATGGTTTCAGCCAAAACTGTACTTTTATCTTGATGTTATGTTAATTTTTTAATTTATTTTTAGGTTATAAATACAAAATTTGATATTGCCCCTTACACCTGTCTTGAACTGTCAAACGTTAACATGAACTGTGAATTGCTGACAATTCACCAATATTTGGGGAATTGACAGCTTCATGAATAGCTGAACTGCCAAGAAATTGCACCATTTGGTGTAATTTGGCTCTTATTGAATAACAACCCTTTGTGATAAAATGCACTTTCTGCCCATCCAGAAAGCAACAAAAACAGTAATTGATGGTCCATGATCTGGAATGAAAAATGGATGTGAAGAAAATTGAGACATGCGACCCGAACAAGCTCATATCACTTTTTGACATGCACGTTGCCAAACTCACAAAACAAAATGGAGATTTTTCACACCATCGGTGAATCCCATCATGCACATAACAACCTTTAGAGCAGGGGTCTTAAACTCAAGTTACCCGAGGGCTAACAGACAAGTTTTCATATGCCATGGGGGCTGCATGCAAAATTTCTCATTAAAAAAAAATTATATTTAATTTTTTATTTATTAAACTAAAATTATATCAAAATGTAGTATTTCATTAAATATATTTAATTAAAATAATTATAATATAAATGAAATATAGAAATATTTTATTAAATTAATTATATAGTAAAATTTAATTTAAATATATTAAAATATATATGAAAAAATTAATGCAGCCGTATCATTAATTTTATAAGGGAAAAAACCCATTGCCCCTGTTTTTAGAACTAAAAAAAAGGATATCTTTTTAACTGTATTTAATTTGATTATTTTTTTATTATTAATTTTATTATCTTTTTTTGTTTTTACATAATACATAGTGGTGCCTTTCCAATGTCACCTCAACTGTCCTTATAGCTCCTATGGATCCTGAGATTCCAGGGTCTAAAGGACCCCTGCATCTCTCCTTTAATGGGATCCTGTTGGGCAGGGGGAATCCCATAGAGTGACATCACAACTCTCGCAACCCGGGGGTCTGTCCCACAGCATGGGCTGATGTCATCCCTCCGTGGCTGACAAATGTACATGAACGGTGCAAATTCAGCATAGAGGAGGGGCCCAACAGGCAGGCGTGGAGCGTCCTGCGAGCTGTGGAGGGAATCCCAATGACGCTACACGAACATCCTTGATTGCAGGGGCAACAAGGCCAATTCCGACTACCCCCCTATCTGGGCCCTCGGGCGGCACCCGAGCGCCCAACGGCTCAGTCTGGCCCTATCTGCAGGCCATTTGTAATCTGTGGGCCGGTCCTCAGACTGGTACTTTGAGACCCCTACTTTAGAGAATCTAGGTCATTGAAGATCCTGATCCATTTTTTTCCTGGATGGTATTGTGCTGTATTGAGAGTTACTTTAATAGTATATGTCAATGATATATTCATGAGCTGTTAAAAAAGTGAAGAAACAAAAATAATATGAAGCAAATTATTATAATCTATAAAAGCACACATCACAATTCAGAATGTTTTATAATAAGACGCTACACCTGCAAACTATAACACAGAGGAAACATGATCATAGGTTTTTTTATACACAGTTCTATTTTTAATTTTAAATAATAATGAACAAAATGTATCTGCGTCAAGACTGTACAGCATGCAGCAATTTGCTTTGGTAACCCATTTCTACTTATTACAGTTTTCATCACCGGAAACACTTATTAGGCATAATTCACATAATAAGGAATCTTTCCTTTATTGGAATTAAAATGGATTACAAACAAAACGTTTATTTTTTTGACAATTCCCGATCCACGCTATTGAAAGAAACTCACAAGATTCATTTATTTATATGATCCAAAGATTTTTTTTAATATTCTTTAAGATGAAACAGAAAAAATAACCAATTTCACACAAAGAGCATTTAATTACAAGGCTGGCGGCTTTTAAAAACCTTCAATATATTTCCCCATTGTAGAATACAGAATATGTAGTTTAATACTGTACTTCTCCCCTAATTCCGACATGTTGACATTAACAAATTTACAATTATAAATAAATTTTTTCTCATGTTTTTAGGGCTTTTTTTTGCGTAGGAATCAGCATTTTACCATTCCCTACAGTGACATTCATGCACTTCTATTGTGCACATCACTACATTAAGGGTAAAATGTCTCTAAAGTGTCATTTGAATGTCTGCATTACCCCTCTTCAATATAGAGTATCATAGCTTTGAGAACCAAAAGGCCAACAAAAAAAAATGTATTTTTCTCTTCTTTATTTACCCCACCACTACATTAGATATATTACAACACGGGTGATGTGTATAAACCTATATAAATCTTTTGGCAATCGTAGACTGCATAAGAAGCTAAAAAATACACGCAAACACAACCATAGTACTCTCTGTCTTAACAAAAACAATTAAAAGAATAATTTCACGCAAAAGATGAGTAGGTTAATGCTACTCAAAATCTGTGGCTTGATGGAGGATCAGACCCTTAAGAACACTGGATCATATTGCTATCCAGATGTGATAGTACTTTCGAGCAGACGTATACTTTGGAAACACAATTCTAGCTTGGCCTTTTCATAAAACCAGAAATTGTACGCTGTGGTTGATTGAGAAGCCCGGAAATCAATTGGTGAAGGGATCGCAGATCCCGCTAATGTTGCTTGGCTATGCCTTCACTTTACTTCGTGTTTCCATTTCCAGCTGTTCTCCTAATCATGTGCAAATAGATACCGTCCTCTTCTGAGCATCCACGTTTTTTCTCCTTGCCTGAAGCTTTTTCAAGTTGAACCCACTGGCAGATCCAGAGAGGGGACACAAGGGACATTTCCCCCTCTCCCTGGAACGTTAAACCCACTGTTGGTGATTCAGGTGACCTTTGAATGTTTGAACCACTGTGTCTCTGGTTCTATACACCCTAGAATTAGACCTTTATGAATTGTACATAATCATTTCTAGTTATAGAAGTTATAGATATTAACATAATAGATTTTTTTCTTAACCCTTTCACACCCAATATCGAGTTATCTCAATTTTGCATTGCAATGCATTGAAAGAGCACTCATTAGCATATCAAAAGACCATTTTCATACTTTTTTAAAGCCTTACAGAGGGAATACAAACTGGCCCCATACCTGGAGCTACTACAAGACCCCAAGGACAGACAGATCCTGAGCCGGTACAGACTGAGCGCCCACAGCCTGGAGATCGAATCAGGGCGGCATAGACAGACCTACAAGCCCAGGGAGAATAGACTGTGCCAGCATTGTGACCAGGGGGCCCTGGAAGATGAGGTCCACTTCCTCCTACAGTGCCCCAAGTACTCAGCACTGAGGGAAACTCACTTCCAGAGACTCTCCGCTCTCATCCCGGACTTCACCTCTATAGAAGAGACGAGGAAACTCCACATCATACTGGGAGAAGAGGAGCCAGCGGTGAAAATATCTGCCCAATACGTCACAGAATGTCACAGACTGAGAGGAACATGAGAGATCCCAGACTTATAAATCCCAACACGGACTTGCCCCCATCCGACTTCACATTATCCCTTATCCCTGATAATGTCCATGGACTTGTCCATTCCCCCCATATATGTCCCACTACCCCCCTCCACCCCATATGCTTTGGCAATGCTAAAATGTATTTGGTCCTGCTAATAAAGCTTATTTTGATTTGATTTGATTTGAGTCCCCTGAGGAGAAACAAAAATCTTTTGTTTAATGTTTCTCCAAGCACCCTGCAGAGACATAAAACCATTTGCAAATAGCAGCCCTAAACACCACTGTTAACTGAAAGTTCAAATAGACGACTGCCGCAGCCTGGGATTAGACAGAGAACAGGGAGAGCACTGGGGTCACTCACTGCTGTACATGGATAAGATTCAGGGGGGTATAATGATTGAAAATCCCTGTACAGTACAGGTACAAGGTGTTACTGTAATTTCCATACACAGGCATTATGTCACATACAGATACTGATTTTATATTCTACTGGTATTTTTTGTGGAAGCTGCAGTTTATAATCTCATTATGATCACTAAAATTCCCCATAAGCAGGAGATCTGACCATTTTTATTATTTATCTCTATCACAGTTATTGTATCCAACACAAAGGTCTTTTCTGCCTGTATGATAACACAAACCTCGTTTGAAATAGAATATGGTAAAGGACACAATCTAGAGTTCAGAATCTTACATTTCAACAATATTTCTGTAAAGGATGTAAATGCATGAAAAATTTAAAATGAACAAATTAACATTATTTTCACTATCTCCAAATAACAGTTGCTTTGCGAAAAGTCTATTTTATCCTATATTTAATTGTTAACTTCATATACCATGTTTCAAATAAATGTTATTATTGGGGAAAAAAAATCACAAAAAGTGCTCGGTAGTGAAGGGGTTAATTATTGCACCGTACATGAAAATAATCTCAAAGCTTTTACAACTTTTTATTATTAAATTAATACAATATAAATTAGTACTGTGAAAAGTAATTCATTTGGAAAGTAATTAATCACCGGTTTTACTACTGTTTTTTTTCTTTGGGTTTTTAGAGCACTGGGCTCATTTTGCACTGGGGTACAATCTGTATAGTCGTGATGGATTGCACCTGAATGGAAGAGGGTCTGCTGTGCTAGGGGACAGGATGGTTAAAAGGTTGGAGGAGACTTTAAACTAGTGGAAGGGGGGGAGGGATACAGTATTTTACAAAATGGAGACAGAGCAGATAGCGGAAGGGTTTCAGTTCAGACTAAGGGGGGTGGAGCCGGGGGGATGGGTAATGTCAGAACAGTGGAGGCATGTAATGTAAAGTCGCATTCAGCATCTGTGGGTAGAGACAACATTAAATGTATGCTTGCTAATGCAAGGAGCCTCAATAACAAGATGGCGGAACTAGAGGTAATAGCATACACTAAGCAATATGACATAATAGGAATAACAGAAACGTGGTGGGACGAAACGCATGACTGGGCTGTAAACTTAAATGGTTATACATTGTTTAGAAAGGATAGGAAACATAAGAAAGGGGGTGGAGTATGTTTATATGTACTGTAAATCAGGATTTAAAGCCAAATATTAAACAACTGGAAAGCGATGAGGGAAATGTGGAATCCTTATGGGTAAATATTTTGTTGGGGAATAAACAGGGAAGTCAACTATTGGTTGGCATATGCTATAAACCACCTAATATAGATACTGATGAGGAAGAACAACTATTAGAGCAAATCTGGACGGCTGCAGATCATGGTAGCACTTTAATTATTGGAGATTTTAATTACCCGAACATTAATTGGGATAGTGGGACTAGTAATTCAGCAAAGGGAATCCGGTTTCTGAACATTTTAAATGATACCTTCATGTCACAACTGGTAGAAACACCAACTAGAGAGGATAACTGTCTGGACCTGGTTATAACAAATAATGTGGATCTTTTCTCAAATATTAATGTAAAGGAACAGTTGGGAAACAGTGACCATAATATGGTGACTTTTGAAATAAACTCAAAAAAACACATTCATCGGGGCATGCTAAAACATATAATTTTTACTTCACCACCTCCCTCACACCTCATCCTTCACCTGCCCTGATGCTGCCACTAATCACTACAACACTACTCTTATCTCTGCTCTAGACACTCTTGCTCCTCTTCGACTCTGTAAGGCCCCACACCGCCAGCTTCAGCCCTGGCACACCCTCCAAACTCGCTACCTGCAAAGATGCTCCCGCACTGCAGAGCGTGCCTGGAGGAAATCCCGCTCTGAAGCTGATTTTGTTCACTTCAAGTTTATTCTCCGGTCATACA